>BHEV01025600.1:0-18076 GCA_004319985.1 Emydocephalus ijimae
GGCGATATCAGATTGGTCCGTTCAGGTGAATCTGATTGGCCATTAACGAGCCTCTCCCATTGGTTAACGGAGCTAGCGCTCGCGGGTTTTCATTGGTTGAATATTTAATAAGTTGCCTATATAAGGAGGGCCGTTGCAGCCATTGAGCTGAGCTGTCACGCCATGTTAATNCTCACTGTTTCACCGGCTCGTCTCCATTCTTCGCGCCCACGCTCAGAACATAACAATTAGTACCATAAAACACAGTTTTTGTGCCTGAATAAAGGAACAAAAAAGGCACTGCAGACTAGGATAGCCTGGAAAATCATCCATTGCAGAACACACCCTGTACCATAATTTGTTTATTAGTTTATTTTGTTTATATCCCACCCTTATTTTTACAAATAACTCAAGGCACCAAACACATACAATAGTCCTTCCTCCTCCTCTTTTTCCCACCACCATAACTCTGCGAGGTGGATGGGCTGAGAGTGACTGGCCCAAAGTTAACCAGCTGGCTTTTAGGACTAAAGTAGGACTTGAACTCGCAACCTCCCAGTTTCTAGCCTGGTGCTTTAACTACTGGACCAAGCTGTCTAGACCTTAATGATCATGCAATTCAATACAAGAACATACAAGTGCTGTCAATAATACCAAACTATTTAGGTTACGCATGCACAGAAAGGCTATTGAGTTGCACAAACATCCCAATAGCTTCAGTAAGGAAAAAGAAAGCCTGAAGATTAACAAAGCCTGGTTGTCTACCCTGTGCCACACCAAGATGCCACTCAAAAGCAGGAACAATTAGGAATCCGCTCCCATCCTCATCTCTGAAGACCACTGAAGATGCCAGTTGCTGGTTGCTGGTGAAATGTCAGGACATATATTGTCTAGATCACAGTTACTAAACTCTGAAGTTCAACACTGCCCAATAGATACTAGCCATGGAAGCCTACACAAGTATATTGAAATGTTGTGGTAAAGTCAGGTAGAAATTCCTATCCTGAATATCCCCAAAGAAAATGCACTTTTGGGACAACCATAAACCTGGATGACTAAGAATCTCCATAGACATCTCCATGAACAAATTATGAGGGAACCATGGGCATTTGCTAGCCAGGGAACATATCTCTGCTCTTGAAATTGGATTGAAAATTGATGCTAAATTTTGAAACAATTTTTTTTGATTGCTTCATTGTTTAAATACTATAATATACATATTATAGCGAAGAGATATATGTTGAAACTTTTCACACGAGAAAACTACCTTATAGATCAAAAACCTTCCCTGCAATGTATCTATTATTTTTATTTTTCATAAAAATATTATATAATTTTACTATAAATTATATCTTTTTTCTACTCTTATACGTAGAATATCACTTATAGCAATTAAAACAAATCTAATCTAAAATTAATAAACTATTACTGTAATGACTGATTCAAACCTTGGTAAATTAGATGTGGATTTGACATTTTTCTAAATACTGGGAGATGGAACAGTGGCAAATGTATCTCTCTGGTGTTCCATAACTGGGAGCTCTCTTGCATCTAGCTGATAGACAAGCATATAGCAGTGGAGGCCTCTTTAAAAATGCCTCTCCTCCTGATCTATGGACAGATTCATAGCAAGGAAGACAGTCCTTCAGACTGCCAGACCTTAACCTGTTCTGGATTTTAAAACTCAGGGCCAGCACCTTGTATGTTCAGTAAAAACCTGGTTATTGTCCAGTAATTCACTCACTGTTAAGGATGTCGGAAGACTATTTCCTTGTAACATGGTAGAGCTTCATTTGCAGGATGCCTCACAAGAAACTGATTATCTTGAGTTCTTTCAGCAGAATTCAGGCCCAGTTGTGGATTAGAACATTGCTGGCACTGATGGATGATGATTGTCAGGATCTGGTTTTTCTAGGGGACATTTGACATCATGCTGTCCTTGTTATGGAACTATTTACCCTCCTAACGCATGGTTCCTATCAGTGCTGCCAGAGACAAGTACTCGGTGGGAACTTCCTGTGGGATTAGTGTAGGGAAGTACCCGATGATTAGTGATATTGTACTTACAGAAGTATAAATAAAAATTATATAGTAAAGGAAATGCTGTGAAATTATTAAAATAAATCACTTAATTGCCATTTTGATTCAGTTTTTAAAACTGATAAATCTAGGAAAGTCCTTCAAGGGCAATGAAAATGTGTGGTAAGGAATTTATTTTAGGTTTTTTTAGCTTCTGTTAGAGAAGTTTGTACTTCAGTATATTATTTTACAACAACCTCCTTTTAATTTGGCAAATCAATAATATGCAATACCATTTTTAAAGCTGACCATTCATAAGAATTTGTGAGAATATTTTTAGTGTAAGCTGTGCAGGTGATATTATTCAAAAGAGTCAATAGAATTGACTGATTTCTTAAATTTATATAGGTCTGTGGACTTGATTTAACTGACAAATTGGATTTTATTTCCCAGCTAACTGTATCTTTCAATGACTGATCATCTTCAAACCTGAAGTAAATGCTACCTGATTAAAGTAGTAAAGGTTAAAACATTTAAAACACATGCTGTAGATCTGAAAAATCAAGTCAAGATGTGCGTGAGTAAGAATTATTAGAGGGTTTATGAAATCTGCCCCAACAAATTAATTCATCTGTGTAGCCAAAGGCCTGTTAATGAATTCAAGAACTATTTCAAAAAAGAACATCTGGTGCAGATTTAAAGGTTCTGTTTCTATGTGAACATAGTGGATTACTCTGTCTGCAGGAGAATACACAGTTTACATAAATGTATTTGGAAATTAATTTAAAATCTCTCTTATGTCATCAAAGATCAAGGGTAATCTAATAATTCTAACAATTATTTTTCTGTCCCAAGACTTACAAATAAATAAGTGGATTATATCTGAGACCTGGAAAGAAGTAACAATGAAAATTAGCATCATGTTGCTTTTACATTACACTTTGGAAGAAAGAGTGTTTTTTTTTAAATTCCATTAGATTTAACAACAAAAGAATAAAATTTTGAGAATTTTACTTATTTATTATTATATTGCATCTTTTCTATGAGAGTCAAGCTCCTTACATTTTATTCCTACCACAACTCCATGAGGTTAATTACTCTAGGAGGATGTGACTGACCCTGAGTAATTCAGTGAATGGTCAAGCAGGACCTTGAACTTAGATTGCCTAATCCACTTTAAGCCAATGATCACATTATATAAGAACATACTGTGTGAATCCAGCAAAAGATAGGGAAAACCTCCTTGAGCATTCAATGGAATATTTTCAAAATTTGTGTTATCTTTCCTTCCAGGTTTGCTGTATTTCCAACAAACATTTGGATCTTTGAATGTTCATTTGCTTCTAATAAACAGTACAAAATTTATAAGCTTTTTTTCTTTCTATTGTCCACTGTCTAACATTAGCTAATGAATCAGCCCATGGACCACCTAACATTTTCATGAAACTAAGAAACATGGAGAAAAGAAATCTGGCCACTTTCATGGTTGTTCTCTAGCATCTGGTACTGAAAAAAATGCTTTGGTTGTTATTGTTGGGGTAGAATTCATATGTTTCAGCAGCATACTAGCAGTTGTTGGAGGCATCACAATAAATGCCAATCACAGAATTGGAAAAGCATCAACAATATTCCAGAAATGCTTTTTCCATATGTATAGTTGATACTGCAACAAGGATTTGACTTTATAATACCATCATTCCACTGACAATAATCTATGGAAGCAAACCTTCAAAAAGCAACACATAGCACAAAAGGTTAATGTGTTTCATCAGTATTGTCTATGAACAATCTTTGGTATCATTTCTGATGACCATTTTTCCGATAAGATTCTACGAAGGACTAGTTATAAGACACTGTGAGATGTTCAGGATACATTTTGCTGACTATAGTTTGTAACTGCCAGATCCCACCCATCACATCATCCAAAGACTGTCATATGAATACCACCTGGAAGGAAGAGGAAGTGAAGCATATTCTTCAGGATCTGGTGAAAAACAAGGCTTGGAAAATATTTGGAGTAATGAACAATTGTTCCAATCAATTGTAGCCAATCAAAATCATTATAAAAATGGTGATTGCCCAGTGTGCTGTACAGCATAGGATGAAGCACAGTAAGCTATGTTTTGTGATTTTGAATGTTTTTCACTTGCATTTTCCTTCAGTTGTTTTGTTTCTTTGAGTGAACTCATTGTTCTCAAATATGTTACAAGAACCTCAATTGTAAAAGGAGGACCTGGGAAGAGAGAAGCTGTATCATGTCCCATACCTCATTGTTGTGGGGATTTGTATCCTATTTTCCTTTAAAATTAAAACAAAATTTAAAATTAAAATTAAAGCATAATATCATTACAGCCAGCCAGGAATATCTTCAAAAGATGTATTGGCTATGCTATGTTATCACCCAACTCTTTTCCAGTTTGAAATTGTTTTGCTTTCTGTTTCATCTGAGGTAATGTGACTTGATGGAACTTGAGAAAGTTAAGAATAGTACATTCAAACTAGAAATTAAATAAATGTTTATTAAATAACTTGGTTCCTTTAATATTGCAATCTTCATAAACTATCAATCCTTGCCAATCCTGGCAGTAATTATATACTCCACATTGGAATAAAATCTGGGAGGAGCTGTCTTGTATTACTTTGCTTCCTGTGACAGTTCTTATAGCCAGTCATCCCAAGATAAAGGGGAAAAAAGTGTGCAGGATTATCCAAATTCCATTAAATATTATTTTGTTGTAAATAAACCATCACTGACTGGATTCACATATCATGCTAAGTCATAATGGGTTTGTTTTTGAAAGATTCCAAAATCCATTTTTGAAAAAAACAATGGATTTTGGACTCCATTAACCACATCTCATCGTGCAGTAGAATTGCCTCTGTTTTCGTGCCATTTAGAAAAAATAATAAAGACTTTTTACCAGATATGTAATTATTAATATGTTATAGTATTAGATTTTTAAAATATGTTAACATTTTGGTTTATTTTGTTACTAACCATGCATGGAAGGCCAGATCCTGAAGATAAAACTCAAATACTTTGGTCACTTAATGAGAAGGAAGGACTTACTGGAGAAAAGCCTAATGCTAGGAACGATTGAGGGCAAGAGAATGAGGTGGCTGGATGGAGTCAATGAAGCAGTCAGCGTGAGCTTAAATGGACTCCGGGGGACAGAAGAAGACAGGAAGGCCTGGAGGAACTGTTGCCCATGGGACCGTGATGGGTCAGACACGACTTCGCAACTAACAACAACAACAAACCATGCATGGCATTCTAAAGCAAAAGATATGCTATCAGTCAGTCAATCAATCAAATAAATCTTGTTGACAATCTTGGCCATGCTAAAATTTCAGCCTGCTGAATCCTGTGTCCAAAAGCTACCAGTAATAACCGGAGATAAATTGATGCCAATTTTGCAAATTGCTGACAGGTCCTGATTTCACCATTTATATTACGAGAAAGGGTAGAAAACTGGTAGAAAAGAATTCATAATTCCTAACCCTCTTATAGGTTCAAATCAGAAGGCCTTTTCTCCTCAGCCTGCACTTCAGATGGTTTTCTTCCTATTACTTTTAATCAGATAGACAAGTATGATAGCTGCAGGGCTGGCATGCAGTTTTACCCTTTCTGACAAGAAAATGAGTAGTTAAAGATCATTTGGGAGCTGTTCCAGCTTGTTTTTTTCTTTTACCACCCACTGCAAAGCTGCAATAGCAATTATCCAAAATATTCTAGTGAGGCCCTTGTTGGCACAATGTTGCTCCACAGGCCAAGATGGAGCACTCCTATTTAATTTCATATACATTACAAGTTTTCTTTACAACTCAGAATAGTGAAGCTCACTGGCTTAGCAGAATTTGAATACTGGCTAAATGCCACTCCAAAGAATAGTACTTTGCAAAAAGATTGTGTGGTCTGAATACCCAGGAAAATAATATACTTTCAAAACCCCACACATTATTTTTAAACTGCAAAGCCAACACCCAGAAATTTTAAAGGCTGTGGTTCATGACAAAGAGATTCTACAAGCTGCATGTCTTTTTGCCTAGAGGCTCTAAAAACACTGTCACAAAACAATAGCTTTGAGCTATTTCTTGGCTTTAGATAGGAGGGAATGAAAACGGAAAATTGCTGGAACACATGCAGCCCAATCCTCAGTCTCACAGAATTCAGTGGGATTTATTCCCACACAAGCCTTTTCAAATTGCAAATTTATAAATGTTTTCATGTACAATACAGCAAAAGGACACCATCAGCCTAAGGGAAATTTCTATATAATAATGTAAAACACCTTGAAGTTATTATAAAATAATTTCAGGAGTGGAGTAATTGTAGCATGTTGTATCCATAATTGGCATGTGCCTTTAATTAATTGATTAATTAATTATATTAAACAACAGACCCAGTTCTAGAAAAGTTTGGGCAGGCAATGACAAAGTTTAATTAAGTATGTCATAACATAGAATGTAAGTCTATTTAAATGTATTTGATTGTATACAGCACAGCCTTTTGGAAAAACTTTAGAAAACAATCAACTTACATACATTTACTCCAAAGAATGCTTGACTGTGTTAAATAAAGCTTGTTCTCAGAAAATTGTACTTAGAATTGATGCCTAATTTTGTCCTGGTACAAAAGTTCTTTTGTTGCATCAAATTAAATTAAAACAAGTATGTATTATCAGTGAAAATATAAAAGTTATACATTGTACCTATATGTCTGTCTTTTAATTTTATTTCTAATTTTTCACCATAAATGGAGGCTCAAACCCATCTGTTTTTATGTGGTAAGATTTTATTTACTAATGGTTTGAGTCACTGAACTTTATTTCTGGTTTGATTAAAGGTATTTAAAAAAATATTATGCCTAATATAACATCCCATTCTGTTTCTTGAATTATGTTGCAAAAATCCAGAGTAAAATAACCTGATGGATAATTAAATTGATCTAGTGGAATTAGTCACGCACATAAATTGGATTCATTTGGCCATAAGAAGAGCATTCCACATAAATATCTAGTATAAATTGAATAGGAGAAATATCATTGTAAAGTCTTTATTCTTTTCAATAGGGTAAGCTGAGTGCTTCTGTAATCACCTAGTTATAGCCAATATTTATTTAAAGAAAAGGTTTTTAAAACCATCCATTAAACAGATAACACACAGAAAAGAATCTGTGGAATCAAAAAAATTTCAAGACTACTCAGACTGAAGAATGCAAGAGCCAAATCGTAATGCATCTTGAAACAAATTATTGGAATATAACTGTTCTGACTTCAGAATGACCATCATTTGAACCTAAATGTCTGGTTACCGAGTTGTTATGGAAACACAGAGGTTCATATTTCCTCTGTACAATTAATCCAATCAGTCACTAACTTAGTCAAGCAACAGAACCCAGCAATGGTTTCACAGCACACAGTCACGCTAAGTGGGGATTTGAGCTAAGACGATCCCAACTAATTTCCCCGCTCCGCTCCCCCGAAAATGCCTAACATCCCATGAGCCTGTTGGGGGAAATGCCCATCTGTTCAGAGTAATAAATGAAGGAAAAAATAGATTTGCTTTGCCTGAGAGACTGCATTGTATTATAAATGCTGACTTTCCCCAACTTTTATTATGGGAGGGGGGCAGAGGATGCCTTTAAGTTAGTACTGACTCCTAGCAATTGCCAGGAGAAATTCCTGCAGTTTTCTTGGCAAGATTTCCAAAGCGATTTGCCGCTGCCTCCTTTCTAGGGGCTGAGAAAGAATGACCTAAGGTCGACCCCCCATTTGATTTCATGCTTAAGATAAAAGTAGAGCTCACCGTCTCCTGGTTCCTGGCCTAATGCTTTAAGTTGTATTAGAGCTGTATGCAACGTAATTTCATTTTAATGTATGCCGATTAGTGTACATTCAAAGTGACAATAAAGTATTCTACTCTGTTCTATCCTGTCCTATCTTATCCACTTTAACTTAACTTTAACCACTACACCAAATCGGCTCTCTCTTTGTCTCCGCATGGAGACAAAAGCAAAAGTTTTACAGTCACTTCGATACTCTGAAAACGTTTGCGCAAGCACAGACGGCCAATCCCCAGGAATAGGCTAATTCCCCCCTCCCCTCCCCCAATAAGACTTCTATGTAGGATGAGTCTCCTGAGAAGTGACTCTCCACAATTATACATCTATGGTGATTTCCTTTCGAAAGTAGAGTGGCTCAGCCACTAATAGCCTTTCTTAGAGACCTGATGCCGTACGGAAAGGTTATTCTCGCGAGATTTCATCGGCTGCGACGAGATGGTGGTACCGGTAGGAAAGCGGTGGGAAGGGTGGAGTGTGGCAATAAAGCGAGCGGAGGTGACGGGGGCTGGGAATGGCTTTTCGAAAAATTTAAAGAGCTCTTTTAGAGCAGAAACTTTCGCCCGAGGAAGGTTATGTCAGGCTCTTGATCTTTTAATGCGGGGATCTTGGCAGCATGAGTTTATTTACCTGTATCTTAACGTCGTTTTGCTGCTGACCTTTTAAGAAAATGTCTTGTTGTTCTGTATGCATAAATACATTTGGGGTGGGGGGTGGTTGCTGCCTTCCGAGTGGGCTTCATTCGCAAAGTTGGCGTGTAAAGCCTCGCTGAAGTAAGTTAAAAAGTTGGGAGAGCGGTTTCTACCTCGCCTCAGTGCGCAGTTTTTATATACATATATAACAATACAAAAGATACACATATTCAGATGGATTCTTTTCAAAGAGAAAAGATAGGCGACTTGACTCCCGACCTCCCAAAATTTATGCCTGAGACACCCTAAAGGGTACACAGGAACTTGCGAGGGTGATCATATCAGGCTGCAAAAGGCTGGATAAGCAGTAGGTAGCAGCAGGTAGTTAGAATGCTTTTGTGTCACTCCTGTCACAATGTTGCGGTATTTGGATGACTGCGGGCGGGACATGGCAGCTCAAAATCAACTCAAATGAGATCCCAGTGCTTTTTAAAATTGCCTTCCTCTGTCTCATGCCTTGTTTCTTCCCTTAGTCTTCAAACCTGACAGCTTTAAGACTAGTGGACTTCCACTCCCAGAATTCCTCCTCCAGTCATGTTAGCTTAGGAATTCTGGGAGTGGAAGTCCATTAGTCTTAAACTTGCCAAGTTTGAAGACCTTTGCCTTAGTGGCTTGGAGATTGGAGACTTCAACTCCAAGAATTCTTCTGCCAACATGCTACTGGAGGAATTCTGGAGTTGAAGTCCACCCATCTTAAAGCTACTAAAGTTAAGCACTGATCTAATAAGTCAGAGTACTGTATATAAAGCACTTCATTATGTCTAAGACAGCAAGAAGCCAAACAGGAAAGCTTTCTGTGATCCTTTAGGAGGGTTTGCTCAACACAT
The DNA here is from genome assembly GCA_004319985.1 of Emydocephalus ijimae. NCBI lineage: Eukaryota > Metazoa > Chordata > Lepidosauria > Squamata > Elapidae > Emydocephalus > Emydocephalus ijimae. The sequence continues at coordinate 9,360 of BHEV01025600.1, forward strand.
TAAACCTGAAACAAGTCAATTTTACTTTACTGTGTTGTGCAAGCTACTCATATGTTGAAGTTTATAGTTTAGGTAGGTGTTTGGAAACCCAGAAAATTGCATTAGTTAAAAATATGGTGAGCTCTATGTGTAAATCATTGTAAGAACAGGAATTATGTTTTAGGAATATGTCTAGTTGAAACAGTATGAATGTGTTATGACCAAATTATGATAATGTTGCATGAGTTGCTGGGGCTTAGTTTTGTTTTCATCTCAGATTCTTTCCCCACATAGTCTATTAGCTATTGAGTAGGTGGCATGTAGTTTACTAGCTGTTGTCTAACAGGTGGCAAATTAAATAGAGATTGGCTTGGTTAATATTGGATGTGAGACCACTAGGAAATCACAGGACTGTGGGCAAGATTGGAAAGAAAAAAAAATAGAAGGCAGAAATTACTTCTTAAGTACTTATGCATTGCTAGCAAGTAAACAGAAGGCTGTGTTGCTAAGAATTGAGTTCAATTTGTGGATGTGTTTAATTTATTAATCAGTGAATCAATGTCTTAAGTCTTGGTAGTAATGAGATCTAAGCAGGGTACTGATACAGTAATAGTAAAGGTAAGTAATAAAATATAACAGCACAAAAAAGAACAGCACAAAGACAGTAATTTGGACAAATTTTGCAATCAAGTTTATAAACAATCTTCAGGCCATTCAAAGTATCAAAGATTGCTCTCTGTGGGTATACAACCCTCTTTCTCTAGTGATATGGAATTTTCTGAATTTTTCAAAAATGGCAAAAAGTCTGCAGTTACTTTTCCTTTCTCAAATTGAAGTTTAATTGATGGATTTGCATTGTATTTGCCTACCTGTTTTGGATTTTTAAAATTTTTGGTATGGGTTTTTGTTTGATCATTGATGGTATACCTATTGTTCCTTTAATTCCCCCCACCCACCCTTTTTATGGGCATTTGGAAACATATTCCTACATGTAATTAGGAATATGTGACTTTTAGAGGTAAGTTATATTTTATTACTTACCTTGAAAGGGAGAATAATGCTGGAATCAACGTTTCAATCTTATGGAAGGACATAAGAGATCAAAAGTAAAATTGCCACTAATGCATTTTAATAGCTATCTAATTATTATTGCATTTTTAATTCCTCATTAAACACCTGCAATTGAAACGAGAAACTCCCTTGGTAAGCAATGTGTTAATTAAATGAAGCATTATGTGAGACTGCTAGGCTTACAATATTCTGCTTTATTTGTCAAGTGAATCACCTGGTATTGTTAAGAGTGACATCACATGATTGGCCCTTTGCAAGTTTCCCTACCAATTTCTCCATTGATTTCCTTGTCAGAAGCCTGACCATAGGACACTGTGACAGTTGTAAATATGTGCTGGTTGTGAAGTGCCCAAATTGTGATCACATGATTGTGGAGACACTGGGATAGTCATATGTTCAAGGACTGATAGTAAAGCTACTTTTTCATAAATTTGAACAGTCACTAAACAAGGCAGTTGTTAATCGAGGACCACTTTACTTCTAAAACAAGAGAAAGTCAGGATTCTCCCACTGATTTTCTGTTCTTTAGCAAAATAATTATTTGAAAACTGAACAGAATAGGAATTTGAATTCAAATTTAGAAATAGAACAGTTGTGACTGGGGAATGTGAGGAAGAAAAAATCGAGGAAGAAATCCCCAATACATCCCTATTAAAAAGTGAATTGGATGGTGACTTCTCCATTCTAATTCCTTATTCATCTTCTTTGCCAGTGACGTGATTAAGAGAGAAGCTCTTCATAAAATGCGGAAACAAAGAATCCTGTAACATGGTCTTTGCTGATATCAGGCCTTTCTAACCTGGAAAAAGATTAAGAGGAACATGATGGAAATGTATACTATTGTGGATGGTGTGGAATAACGGGTGTTTTATTAAAGATGGTAAAGGTGACCATTAGTGTGGGCAATTTTAAAGAGAGGTTAAATATATTCAAGGATTATAAGGTAGTAATTGGCCTGTCAAAAATTATAAATGCTTATTTCTAATATCAGAGGCAATTTGCACAGCAATTTCTAGGCGCTGTAAACTTCATATTGTATAGAGAAAAAATAGTGGTAAATCTTTGGTTGGTAATCTGGTACAGTTCTTAATAAATTTACTCAAAAACATGTTCATGGGAATTTCCACATATAAGAGTATTATTATATGACATGCAATCTTGTCTTCAATTTTATTCTGTGGCATTTATCTGAGAGTTAGCCTTAGACTATTCTTTAAAATAAGTTGAAGATTATGCAGTAAACAAAAAATGAGAAATATGCATTTGTCAAATTGACAATTTGGCTAATTTGGCTGATTTATTTATTCAAATGTTTATCTTGCCTGATCCTCAGCATGGGTAATGACCAAAGCTTAAAACTTTGTATACAAATTTACATTCCAGTGTTATTTTTAGCAAGGATTTCTTTCCAAGTTTTGTTGCATTGCTCTACTTTTTTGTTTAGTCTGAAATGTTATTTTCTTTGCATGTGTTTTTAACAGACCAGTGGCATGTTGGAGATAGATGTCTTGCACCTTTTCTTGAACTTGGGAACTTTTGGATGCTGCTATATATAATGTCTTTTGAAACAAATCGCAATGGGAAGTGTTCTGCCACAATTTCCACTGGGAAAAATCAGGAAGAGAAAATACTTACAACCAAACTCTCCCAGATCAAAACAAATGAAACTACAAAGAAGAATTTAATATTCGATGATGAAGATTTGGAAAAGCCTTATTTCCGAGACCGAAGTCTGCCATCACTGATGGTTGCCTTCGAGCTGTCCAACAATGGGGAAGAGATACCTTATACCATTAATAGATACCTACGTGATTATCAAAGAGAAGGAGCCCAGTTTTTCCATGGACATTATGTTCGTAAAAGTGGGTGCATTCTTGGAGATGACATGGGGCTTGGGAAAACAATCCAGGTATTTCTGTCTCCTTTTCCTCTAAAAGTCCTGACAATATTTCTCAAATAAAATAAAGCATCCAAAATCTATTTAGAAAACTAAATTGTGTAGGTTTTCACAGTGCAATCCTAAGGGAGGTGAAGATATATGAAATAAAGCAGTTGAGTGTGCTATCTTGTATTTATTACTTCTTTCATTATTTTTCATGGACTAGGAATTAAACACAGCAGTGACAAGTTGGCATAGAGTTTAGAAGAAGCTTTTAAAAGAATTTTAAAGTTTTTTCTTTTTCAAAACATACCATACTGTTTAAATCAAGTCATTGTAATCTTATTTTAAAAATTTCTCAGGGGCTTAACAGAAACATTAACAGAGAATAAAAAGTACTTATATTAGTTTGGTTCTGGATGCTTGCATAGTTTCTAAGTGGCAGCTTTGATGATTGATTTATAAAAAGCTAAAGCATCAACATTTTAATGAATCAAAACTTTATTTTTTCCCACTCATCAGTATTAGAGATTTTGAATCTTTTAACTATTTTGGTTTAAAAAAAAACCTTATGAAATTGGTTGAAGTTTGATAATGAGAGAGTTGGGAGTATCTTTCAATTGGCTTTTCCATCCTGTTTAAAATACCAAATAAACCTGGAAAGCAAACAATTGATGAGACTGGAATTTTATAATCACAAGCTAGGAAATGTATATACTATAAAATATAAATTCCATATAATTATTAAAAATCAAGATTGGTTGCTGCATGCCTTTTTATTCTGCCTGCTGGAAATATAAATGCATTCTTTCTGGATATCAGTCTTCAGAATATATTGCACAAAATTGGTATCTGAAGAAAATGGCTGTAATTTATTGTCACATAGGGAAAAATAACTGTATTATCTCTCATAAAGGTAACTCATTATGTCCAAGAGAAAACAGTGTTCTGTTTTGTAAGAAATTTAGAGATTAAATTGCATATTAATTTCAATTTACAATTTCATTGTATAATTTACCACTCTCGGTTTGCTTTGAACTTTCTACAAATAGTTTCTTGCATGATTTTGTAGGAAGCTGTATTTATAATGAGAAAACAGAATTCCTTTGACAAATAACTTGTGTTCAAAAGAATTTGAACTTGGTTTTAGGTTGAAAGAAAATGCATATATGTTGGCAGGGCAAGTTTTTAAAGTTAAAAGTCTGGTTCATATGTTATCAACTCAATTATGAATAATAGTGCTTTTAAATGGTACAAGAGACTGAAACCAGCATACATATGTGTGGTTAAATTAATATAGTAAACACAGTCCTGTAAATGAACTCTTTTCAATGGGCTTCTGCATTAATATTAATTATTTTTACATTTTTTGAAGGCCAATCTTAACATTTTTTTGCTATTTGTTCTGGATTTGGGGTTTGATTGATGCAAAATATCCTTTTACTATTATGCCCATTATCAAAAGCCCACTAGTTTGCATTCTTCATATTTGTGGATTTAAAAATAGTTACATCTTCTTTCATTGCCTGCTTCTGTTTTCTTTGAATATAAAATCTGTATGCTTTCCCCAGGTTATTTCATTTCTGGCTGCAGTGCTAAAGAAAAAGGGAACACGTGCAGATATTGAAAATAATATGCCTGATTTTTTGCTACGAACTATGAGAAAAAAAATGTCATCTGTTCCAAAGAAAGTATGCTTTTTGTTTAAAATACATTTATATTTGAGTGTCTTGAAAATGTAGTATAATTAATCTTTAACTGTAAAATGAATTACAGTGTTTGCTGAGTAAAATAAAAGATAATTTGTAGAGAGGAATCTTTAATCACTAGATGTAGATGCAGAAGTTTGATTTGTCTTTTATAATCACTTGAAATAGAAATCGCTTTTAGGAGTGATTGCATTTGCTTGGAAAATAGTGTATATTTCTAGTAAGACTTGAAGAGCATCTAATGGAATTCACCTGTTGTGTTGAATGGATGTTCTTGCACTGTTCTTTCACTTCAGGTGAGCTGTTATGTTACGTTCAAGCTCTTGCTTTCTAGTCTATCTATATCCTAACTCCTTTCTAAGCTGAGTGGATACTAGGGGCTGCATTTAATACTCTTTTCTTTGAAAGTTATTTTTCCAATAAAAAAGACATACTAAGAGATAAAAATATCAGGCACGAAAGACCATGTGGTCCACACATGGGAAGGTTCAATTAAGCTGATTTATTGCTAAAAAACTTATGTATGGGAATCTTCTCAACTGAGATTTCTGCTCGGAATTAGATAAGGACCAACTGAATTCAGGGGAGGTTGGACTAAGACTGCTTGTAGCTATGTAGGGATTCTAGGCTGATACTTCTTTTAACTTCGCTCCCTGGTTCTGCCACACCTTCCTCTACAAAAATTTAATCATTGATAGAAACAAGCAAATAAACTAATAAAAAGTATTGTGTGTCTGCATAAGCAAACATAAAGCAAAACTGATTTATTGACTCCCAGAGACTGTGGGCAGTTAAATAAAAATACTAGACATCTACCTTCAATATTTATGTTTAGATTCCATTAATAAATTTAAAGTATTAGGAAAAGTTTTGCTAATATATCTAATAAATGGCAACCAAATTTGAATATATTTAATGTTTATTATAAATTTGTATTAATTTGTACTAGAAAGTACTAATTTGGGGATGCATCCGAAGGCTGTTCCCAAGTCTTCCAGAGATCGTGTGTGACTGAGCTCTACATAGTGCACCTCTATAGTGTTAAATCTTATTTTCTGTTGGGGTTTGATCTCTTCACTCATGCCATTTCACTGTGAAAGCTAGTTTCATGACTTTCATTTCTGCTTTTGTTTCCTCTCTCCCTTCCCCCCTTTTCTCGTCCTTTTCTCGTTCTTCATTGTTTTTAATTTATTGGGGGGTGGGGTGTAGGGTACTATTTATTTTCTAAACATTTCAAGAAGCTTTTGTTTGAAAGGCAGAAGAAAAAACAATAGCAATGAAATGTCTTGTGTCTCATACAAATATTATTACAGAGTGTTTGGTGCCAAAGAGGGGCATTGTGTTTGAGACATTATGGTAGATATTCTTAGGCACTGATCTAGCAAGGGTTTATAATAACTTCAGTATAGATGCTGGTACCAAGGGCTGGCTTGAAATTTACATGTTTGAGAATTGTGGGGAAAAAATCTCAGTTGGTATTTTTACCTGATTTGCTACCCAAAATGCCTACCAAAAATTGTTTTTATTGGTTGATCTTCCCTGGATGAAGCTACAAGTTCCTCTCCTTAACTTAGCACAAGATAAGAACTTATTATTTGGCTGTATTTCTTTTAGATTAAATTAAGTGAATTAAGTTTTATTAATAGTTTGATAGCTACGTAACTGTCATTTCTATGTTCTCCTGTTCAAAATAATATTTCAGTAGGAATGTGGAGAAGGATTTGGAGACTATTTCCAAAGCTTCTAGGGTCCATATGTGACCCTGTGACTTTTAATTTTCTATTAATAGGAGCCAAAAGAAGAATCCTAGCTTATGTGTGGTCAGAAAGGTCTGCAGATGCTATAATTATGAAAACTGTTTTCTTTGATGGGATCATTACTTGCCAGTGTTGCAATGTAAGACCAATAGTAACTCAATAAATCATCCGTTTTTAATGTTGGTTTTCAAAATATAGGGAAAGGAATTGTGCATTTGCTGGATTTAACATACGCTGGTAGGTGGCATGTAAATTGATAGTTGTGTGTTATTTGGGGCTGCCATAAAACATACCCTGGACAACATTTTGAAAATATTCTTATATTTACATTTTAATAAAACGTGCTATTTTTTCTGAATTTATCTCTTACTTTCCCTGTTGCAACAGCTGAAAACTATTTCATTTGCAAATCATAACAGTGTGAGAATTTTTCGCTCTCGGTACATTTTGCATTGTTCATCAGCAGTATTGGATATTTCTTCTGCTTCAGATTTTCTTGATTGTGGCCCCTCTTTCTGTGCTCTATAATTGGAGAGAAGAATTAGATGTCTGGGGCTACTTCAAGGTTATAGTTCTGCACGGCAACCGAAAAGAGCATGAGTTAAATCGAATCAAGCAGGGAAAATGTGAAATTGTGTTAACAACCTATGAAGCACTTCGCCTTTACTTGAATGAACTCAACAGGTAACTGGATTCTGTAATGATTGCTACTGAATATGAAGCTTTTTAAAATAAATTGGGGCTATTAATTCTTGAACTATCTAGAGATAAAGGAAAAAGGTATGTAAGGAATAAAATCCAAGGTACAATGTGTGTTGAAATTTATGTGACTTAAACACATGCAGACAAATGAAAATGAATCCCAAAGACTTTCAGGTTCCTCATTCTCTCCTCCATACTTCTTAGCCTCATTGGATTCTGTTCTGTTGCAACATGGGCTTTGTTCAACTTCATCCTGAACGTTAGAAATATCAACAGATTTAGAATAAGACAGAATATATGGCTGAATACATCTTATAAAAAAGCATGATATTCAAAAGCCTACATAGATCATGGGTCATTAATACTGCAAGGCAGTGGATCCAATCTCGCACACAGGGGCTTGGGTATTCACCAAATGCTGCCAATGAAGAATACCATTTAGCAGAAGGCAGAGCCAAGAATTTTCTTTCCAGTTCTCTTTCAGTGACCTATGTTTGTCTGTATTTTCATTTTAGCAGCTGGGCATCCTTCCAGATAAAGCCCTATTTTCCTTCTTAAAAGTTGCTTATAGAATATACATGGGCCTTTAAGCCTTAATCATAAACAAAGATATGACGCCTTAAACTTTTAAATGTGCTGTACTCTTTAAAATGGAGGCGTGAAATATAAATTTGAGAGCCTCTATGGTATAGTTATTAAAGTGCTATATTAGCAGCAGAGAGATCCAGTTTGTAATCTTTCTTTAGACAGAGAATCTGGATGACTGACATTAAGCCAGTCATTCAGCCATAGATTAGAAAAGTGAAAACATATCTGTCACCTTGCACTGGTTCAGTGTATTAGAGTATGGTCCCTAACCTTCAATAAACAGGCTGCCATTCTGTAATGTATTGATTCAGGCTATTAATATATATGACAGAATAATGAGGGCTAGAATTGAGGAAGAGACTTTAGAAAAACGTTTACCAATTCCTTATGTTTCATAGCTTACAGTGGTCAGCTGTCATTGCAGATGAAGTACATAGAATCAAGAATCCAAAATCTCAAATTACCCAGACAATGAAAGCACTAACATGTAAAGTTCGGTTGGGTCTTACTGGGACAATTTTACAGAACAACATGAAAGAGCTTTGGTGTGTTATGGACTGGTAAGTGAAATAAAATGTAATATTACAAGCACAGATGGAGTGTTTATCATCCTTTCTCCCTTTGTTTATCTCTCATGTGCAACAAAGTTCTCATGTATTACGCATGGCTGGCACTCGCATGTCTTACAGATGTCTTTTACAGAGAATTTTGGCAAACCAAAATTTAGTTGTCTGGGCCAAGAATTGATAGAACACACATTTCTCATTGTGTGAATGTGTTTCATGGAACTGTAGAAGCCATAATAAATGTGCATTTATTACTGTGTAATGTGTGAGATGATTCCTTCAATGCCTGATGTCTTTGGTTGTGGGCGTTTATGTACTGCTTAACAATACAAGGAAAGAGCAGTTTAGATTAGAAACCCAATTGTATGCCTTCTTCTTTTTTTTTTTTTCTTTTTTTTTTTTTTTTATAAAAATTTTATTGATTTTAACAACAAACAAAAACACACAAAACATAAAACATAACATA
>BHEV01025603.1:0-15118 GCA_004319985.1 Emydocephalus ijimae
GTGTGGGTCTGGTGTCGTTCTTCATGTTAGGTACTCGTCTGTTCATGAGGGCGGGTTTCCAAATGGCTGGTAGGCTGGTAGTTGCCTTCTTCTTTCTTCTTTTCCTCTGATTCTAAAAATTTTATTATTCATCTAGTGATCAATGCTTTTAGGTAATTGGGCTGTATAAAGCTCCAAACAATTTCCAAATTACAGGAAAGCCATAAATTCCCCTCATTTAAAAAAGTGTGTGGAACCAGGACACCAAAAAAACCATCAGTACCCGTCCTCACTGCCTTTGCCAAATGCATGTACATAGAAAATTATTAAAAGATTAACTTCATAGAGGTAAAGGAAAAAAATGGCAGTTCAGAGGATTGCTGTCTAATTGTGCAAAAAGACTGGAAAAACTCAAGCGAAGCAGGAGTTTAATTTACCTAGGACACCCTTTGTGCTCCTGTGATTCTGTTCCTCTATGTTGGCTATTCATCATTGCTTTTGGATGGACATGGATCATCATCCCACCATGATCATGTCCATGTGGAATGAATGTCTACTACAATGATTAGCAGGCTTCCCTTCAAGGACTTCTGAACCTCAAGTAGTTCTCTAATAGTACCTGTCTTTTGGTGTTCAGGAACACAGCAGCTGAGGATTGATCTGGAAGATTTCAGTGATTCCAAAACCTTTGCAAAATATTCCAGTTTCAGAATAACAAATGAAAGTGAAAACTACAAATTAACGTTGGGTTCCTATTTGGATGGCAACATGGGTGAGTAATACAGAAAATGCCTCTTCATTTGAGTACCTCCTTACCGTGAATATAACGAACATAACTAGTTGCTTTGAATAATGAGATGGGCAGCAAGTAAATTTAATCACAGAAAAACTGGAGAAGATAAAAAAATACAGAGACCTGCAAGCAGAAATAGATCATCTGTGCAAAGGTAGCACCAAAAGTAATAAGTACTTCGGTACCTCGTCATGTAGCACCACTTGAACACCATTGGTATTGACAAAATCACCACCACTCAATTGTAAAGACATGTTTACTTGGAACAACTTACATGTTGCAACAATATTGTAATGCAATCCAATATTAATATCTGCTTATAATAGGTCCTTGGGAAGGACTCAATAAGTGGATAAAAATGCCAATTCCAGTCTAAACATCTGACTGCATAATAATATCAGATAACCTGATGCAGAATGCAGAAACAATTTAAGCCAGGGGGCTGCCTAATTCCTTTCTAGTTTATCAGGGGGACAATATGGAAGTGTGAATATGAGGCAGTCCTTTGATCCAGGGAGCAAAACACAATCCCTGACTCAGGGAACTTATCCATTCTTTGGCTTATTAATGGGGTTCAGGCATTCTGGTTTATCAAAAAGATTTACAACGTGGCCCATTAGATGGACCTCATGGTGGTGTATTCAGAAAGTCAAGTTAAGCAAGCCATGGCTTCACGAAACAGGTAAAGCCATTGAAAAACACATATCTTCTTGACTGGGCTGGCTAGTGATGCCAATATTCAAATCTAGGAAATTGTGCATATAAACCAGATGCTCAATCATTTATATTTGATCCCTTTCTAATTCTTAGTGGTGTAGGAACATTTTTCATTGGTGAAATACCCTGCAGGTTTGTGTTCCTGGAAAACATGAACTTTGTGTTTCCCTCCTTTTAGGTGATTCTCTCTCAGGACACAATGACCATGCATTCTCTACCAAAGACAGAGACAATGATATCTATAATGGAAATTGTGCCCAAAGTTTCAAAGGAGGCTGGTGGTATACCAAATGCCACTCTTCTAACCTGAATGGCCTGTATCACAAAGGGGAACATACCTCTTATGCTGATGGCATCAACTGGGCTGCTGGAAAAGGGTATTATTATTCTTACAAATATACGGCTATGAAAATTAGACCACAATAAATGAAACCACAATTTCACAGATTCATCAACATGACCCAAAATGATTATTCTTCTATATTCTCTTCTGGAAAAAATAAATAAATGCAGCAAATGTTTAAAACGTCTTCTTTGTGTGATTTTTCTCTCTTGTAATAATCCCTTTTTTATTTACAGTAGATGTGGATGGAGTTCAAACCTTTTTCCTTCTTACTTTTTCCAATTTTTTTCCTGAGGAGAGAGGTGTTCCTTCATTTGCTACAAAGCTGACGTTTATTGATCTATAAGCCATAACTAGGTAAAGTAACACAATAGTTTTTACTCATTTGTGTATCTGTGCTTCATGAATTAACTTCAGCAAAAGGATTTATTTGGACTCTGTCTTGGGTAAAACACCCTTGGAAAGTTTTCACAAACTGATTGCCTTAAAACAACTAAGTTGGCAGAAGCAATACCAGAGATAACTGTGTCAGTGTTTTTTATGCTCAAGGAAATTTGACAACGCATGTAACTCAGATAAACCCGAGAATCAATTCATAAGGAGAAAAATTATCTTGCTTCCTTCCAGCTGCTGATTCAATCACATCATCCACACTCAATACAAAGTCTAACTCACTAAATAAATAGTTCTGATTTATTGTTTCTGTGGCATTTTACCTTATCTGTATGATCATTACATGTTTTTCTGAAGGACCCGGTGTTTTACAAAAGTTGCAATCTTTGGGAAAGTGTTTTCAACACATACAATGCAATTTAGGACTGAGAGGAAATGCCTCCAGAAGAGAAATAATCTTATCACTCTCATCCCTAATCCGGCTGGCAACACAGTATTTTAATCTCCAAAGTAAGACTATAAGCTCTTGAAGGTTATTCAAAAGTGATGGTTCATCTTAGACCAGAGTTCTCCAACCTTTCTGGGTTGGCGGCCCAGAGCAGAGGGAGGGAGAAAGAGGGGATGATTTTGTGGGAGGGGCAAGTGTATGTACATGCATGTATATGCATGAGCATCCACAACTTTCACATGATGTTGGTGTGAGTGGGGCCATGAGGGCCCACAATGAGGCCTGTGTGAATGGGGCTGAAAGCACCTGCAATGACACTCACTTGAGTGGGGCTGCGTGCACATGCAGATGCACACTCACATGGCTCGGTGGCGATTTAGCCTGCAGCCCAGTAATGAGCCATGCCCCACAGGTTGAGGCCCCCTATCATAGATAATGAAGATCCCCATCTCCATTATTGATCCTGAGATCACACAGCTCCAGGATGCTCTTTCCATATCCCATGTGTGAACTTCCACAAAATTATTTCTGGATGCAAAATTCTGGGACGGAGTTTTATAGCCAGTTCTTACAAATGTATACTAACTTTTTATTTTACTAAATAATAAATTATCTGCATTCTTATGTTTTGGCACAGAAATTCAGTGTGCAATTGATTTTGTTTGCAACTTAATAAGAATCTACAGCCCCAGAGAAATAATACAATTACCTGTTCTGTCCCACCTGTATCCACAGATGAAACTTCAAGTTATATAGTTCAAATACTTTACGTAAACAAAACCAGAGGCAGAATTTTCAATTGCTCTGTTATCCTTTGGCAATCCTCCTAGAATCTGTCCGGCAATTCTGTAAAGTTCGTAACTCACAATGCAGTAAATCAGATGCAAGTCTTTCCAAGGCAAGATTCACTTTGTTTCCAGCAAATATTTCAAAGCCGTGCGCTCCCTTATATCCTCTAAGAAAGGGCGTGTCAGTCTCATTAATTAATCCTTTGCTGGACGTCTCTTTTCTAATTGAGATTGATGTCTCAATCTTCTCCTAGTTCTGGCATCCATCCAGCATCCGGCAGTTTCTCACAGCTTGAATCCTCTGATACACTTTCCTGATTAACAGTTAACACCTGAGGTGTAATTCGGGAAGTAGATTCAGTGGACTCTGAATCTTCCAATAAATCAGGCTCATATCTCGAATCCAACTCCTCTCCCACTACCTGACTCCCCTCCAAGTCACTTAATAATGCATACTCAAATCTCAGTGCTAGTTCATCTTCATCGCTCAGACCCACATCTGCTGATTGATCAGGTTCAAGTCTCGGAGTCACAACAATTACCTATGCCTGTCTCAGCACACATAATTGTTACATGGGACACTTGTTTATTGCAAATGTGCCCCTGTGTTTCTTTATAGTGGTGCACCATTCAAACTAAGTTAAAATGTCTCCTATGAGGATGGATGTGAATTGTGTAGAATGTGTGGAAGTGGCCAGAAATTGTGCATGGATAATTTGCAATTGGACCATAATAGGGATGAATGCTTTTAGCTGTGTCATTTTGTAGATATTAATCCCACATCATCTGTTTAAGATTAATTAAGGTTTTCTCTGGACTGAGATAAATTATCAGAATTGCCTGGGTCAAAAAACATAATAAGCTAGATCAGAATCAATTTTCCTCATTAGGGAAGAAATAAACCTTTCAAAGAATGTAAGGTAAACCAGAGACTCATCCATAAAAGGTTTGTTTCAGCCAAAACCTGAGAAGGCAAAGTCTCAGGTGGGTCCCAAGAGAAATTCAGCCAAGCTCTAGCCAAACAATTCTAAGGAACTTACACTGAGCAGTTTCTAGAGTAGAGACATTCTTAAAAACACAAAGTTTTGCACCATATAACAACAGACTCAGACTCTGCTTTATACAATTTTATTGCTACAGAGATGTTATCATTGCCAGGAAGACTTGCATACTTTAAGATTGTTTTAGCAACTTTATGAGCTCTAATACAAAGCTCACTCACTTGGGTATTCCAATGGGTGAAGATAGACAAGTTACTTTAAGTCCTTAACTGATTCATTTGTTTTTTTAATTGATTTCCTATATAATAGAGGAATTAAAGTGCATTCTAGAGAAAACCAGAACCTTCATTTTTGAGTAATTGATTTCAAGAAATTCCCTGGAATAATAAAACACTAAAGCATCTAGGCCCACTTAGGTTACAGATCGATAAGGTGCCCATTTAACAAGACGGTTTCAATCTTTACATGACGATGGATATAGGATGGTGGGCAAGCATGATGGGGTAAAATTCTAGTTTTGAAAGAACTATGTGTCATTTATATAGAGGTTGACTAATTAACAAGGATATAGCTCTGTCTAACTCCACTGAAGATGAGAATCGGTTAAATCATCATTACAAGTGCCTCTAAACCAGGTCTATCAAAGTCTCGGCTCACAGGTGGATGCATTACCTGCTGGCCATGCCCACACCCAGTTTAGCGAAGGGAGGAAAAGTCCTGATACATCATGTGACACTGCCATGATAACATGAGTTTGACACCCCTGGTCTAAATGTGATGTAAATTTGGATGTAACAGAAGGAAGCAAGAAAATGGATTTTTTTTCTCTTTGACTTTGATCAAGCAAGTAAATATATTTTGATTGTTAAGATTGGTGAATTAAAGCAGCATCTTATCAGCTCATTTCAGTAGTATTATGACTAGATAGAATCACTGTCTGTTACAGAACAAAGAATTCAGAAGATAAAATGAATAACATGCATCACAGATTTCAAACAGCAGAGTCTGATCTTTATAAACAGAATTTGAACTGTAGAGCATTTCAGAAGAGAACAATTCTGTGGGTATTGTTGTGTCTGTTGGAATAAGGCCAGGAGTCGGTGACTTAGTATCAAGCTCTTTATTTCAGCTGGGAACCGAACTGGCTCCCTGGAAACTTTCGCGGCTTTTTATTTCCAAGCCGCGGCGGCCGCAGCCAATCACACCACTTTGAATCTCCCGCGATTCGAATCCACCAATCGCGGGAGATTCCTAGCGAGCCAATCGGCACGGCTCGCCTAACCAATCCGATCGCCCCGCACTTTGGCCAATCAAAGCACGGGGATCTCAAGTATTCAAATTAAGGTACAGAACACCCCTCCCCTCTTGGTTTGGTCCTTACGTGGCATAGTTCCGTAGGTAGGCGGGGCTCCGTCTTTGCCAACTGGACCTGCGCAGATCAGTTGTAGGTTGGATCCCGGCCGGTTTGGTCGGGGTCTCTGTGTCTCTTGATTCCGTCGTGGGAACCGCCTGGTATGTCTTGCCGGGCCGCTCTTCGCAGCTCCCTCCTGGGCTACCCGGGTTGGTTGAGCTGCGGTTTTTGCCGCTCCCGCTTGGTCTTTCTGGGCTGGTCGAGCTGGCCTGGCTGTCTCTCCCTGGCGAGGTTCCGTGCTGGCTGCTTTCAGGTGAGTATGGCTGGTTTCTTTCTTCTGGGTTTTGGTTCCCGGGGTATCCCCTCCTCTCTTGGTTTGTGTTGAGGGGGTTGTTTGGTTGTGTCTCGGTGGTGTCTTTAGCGGCAGCCCTCGATCTTAACTGATCGATGTGGCGTTTCCATGCTCGTCCGTCGGTTGTTTGTAGCCGGTACGAGTGTGGGCCTGTTATTTGTGTTATAATCGCTGGTACCCATAGTGGGTCTCCGGTTAGGTTTTTCGCGTAGATGGTGTCGCCTAGTGCGAAGGTTCGGTGTTTGCTGGTGGAGTCTGGGGGTTTCTCTGGGTTGTAAGTGGGGTGTAGTCTATCGAGTGGGGACCTTATCTTTCTCCCCATTAGTAGTTCTGCCGGGCTTTTATTCGTTGTGGTATTCGGGGTTATGTGCTGTATGAAGAGTAATTTATTTATTTTGTCCTGGATCTCCCCGTGGTCTATTTTCTGGATGGTTTTTTTTGTGAATTGAACCATCCGTTCCGCCCTACCATTCGCCACCAGATGCGCCAGGGCTGTTAGTGCATGTCGTATGCCCCTTTCCGCTAGGAATTTTTCAAATTCCAGCGAGGTGAATTGGGGCCCGTTGTCGGACACGAGGACGTCTGGGATGCCGTGGGTTGTGAAGAGTTTGCAGAGTTCTTTGGTCACGGCTTCTGTGGTGGTTGTTCTCATGTTGCTTACCTCCAGCCAGTTGGAGTAAGCGTCTACGGTTATTAAGAAAGTGTGTCCTCTAGTGGGCCCGGCGAAATCTATATGGATTCTAGACCAAGGTCCCCTGGGGGTTTCCCATTCTAGGATGGGTGCTGTGGGTGGGCTTGGTCTAGTTTCCTGGCATCATTGACAACTTGCTACCCAAGCCTCAATCTGTTTGTCCATCCCTGGCCACCAAGCGTAACTTTTGGCCAGGGCTTTCGTGCTAACGATGCCCGGGTGCCCCTCGTGTAACAGTTCCAGTACCTTCATTTGTAGTTTTTCCGGGATGACCACCCTATCCCCCCATAGTATACACCCTTTTAGTAACGAGAGTTCCGTTTGCCAGTTCCAGAATGTCCTGAACATCTCGTTGTTTTCTTTTTCCGGCCACCCTTTCTCTACCCAATGCAAAACCCGCGCCAGACATTTGTCTTTATTAGTTTCTCGGGCAATGTCTGACGCGGTTATGGGTAGATCGGGTAGAGTCTCTATGGTGAGGGTGGTCGTCGTGGGTGCTGGGTCGGTGTCAGGTTCGGGTAACGGTGAGCGGCTTAAGGCATCCGCATGGGAGATAGTCTTACCAGGTCGGTGGGTGAGTCCGTAGTTGTAGGCGGCCAGGAATTCGGACCACCTTGTCATTCTAGGAGACCGAATGTTTGGGGTGGCCCTGTTTCCTGCAAGTATCCCCAGCAGCGGCATGTGGGCGGTGATGATGGTGAACGTCCGGCCGTAGAGGTACTCCTAAAATCTTTTTACTGCGGCGACGATAGCCAAAGCCTCTTTGTCCAGCTGGCTGTAGTTCCGCTCCGATTTGGTGAGGGTCCTTGAAAAAAATGCGATGGGTGCTTCCTTTCCGTCGGGGAGAGTGTGGCTGAGGACAGCGCCAACGCCAAAGGGTGATGCGTTGCATGTGATGGCTAGTGGTAGGGTCTCGTTGTACTGGATGAGGACAGCATCCGAAGGGAGCAGGTCCTTGGTTTTCCTGAAGGCGGCTTCCTCTCATTTCCCCCAAGTCCAGGTGGCCGCCTTGTCCAAAAGCCTATGCAAAGGCTCCGCCGCGGTCGCCTTTTGGGGCAGGAAGACATTATAAAAGTTAAGTAGCCCCAGAAACGCCTGCAGTTCTGTTTTTGACATGGGTGTGGGGGCTTCTTTGATGGCTTTGATTTTTTTGTCGGTGGGGTGAATGCCGTGTCGGTCTAGGAGGTATCCCAGGAACTCAACCCGCTATGTGTACAGCTGGCATTTTTCCCTCTTCACTTTGAGCCCAGTTTCTTTGAATTTCGTTAGCACCTCCCTTAGGTGACTCTCTAGTTCGGGCCGGGTTGTTGCCGATACTAGTACATCGTCGAAGTAAGGTACCACCCCCTTGATGCCTTGTAAGAGCCTTTCCATGAGGCTCTGGAAAATTCCAGGTGCCACGCTGACTCCGAATTGGAGTCGGTTACATTTAAAGGCTCCCCGGTGGGTGACTATGGTTTGCGCTTCTGCAGTTTCCTCGTCGACCGGCAGTTGCTGGTATGCTTGGGCCAGGTCGAGTTTCGCGAAAACCTTGCCCCCTCCCAGTGAGTGTAGGAGATGTTGCACTACTGGGACGGGGTAAGCGCTTTGCTGCAAGGCGCCATTTAGGGTGGCCTTGTAGTCCCCGCAGATTCTCACTGACCCATCAGGCTTGATTGGGGTGACTATTGGGGTCTCCCACCGGGCGTGGTCTATGGGTTGTAGGACCCCTTGTTTGACGAGCTTGTCAATTTGCTCGTCGATTTTAGGTTTGAGTGCGAAAGGTACCCGCCTTGGTTTTAGGCGTTTCGGGGGAACGTTTGGGTCTAGGCTGAAGGATATAGGGGGCCCTCAGTACTTGCCTAGGGTGCCGTCGAACACTTCTTGGAAGTCCCGGGCCAGTTGTTGCTCCCAGTCGGCTTCGGTGATGTGGTCGATGCCCATGACTGCGATGCCGAGCGGTGCGAACCATTGAAGTCCCAGCAGGCTTGGCCGGTCTCGATCGACGATGGTCAAGGGAAGTCTTTCGGTGTGCCCCTTGTTGGTTACTGTGAAATGTCCTGTTCTGACTACAGGGATGCGATTTCCCTGGTAGTCTTTGAGGATTAGTCTCTGGTTTTCCAGTCCCCTTCTCTGGATGGTAGGCACCAAGCGTTTAATTTCTTGCCAGGCTACCATGGAGAGGTAGGACCCGGAGTCCACCTCCATTTTACAGGTTTCACCTTCGATGCCTACCTCCACGTAGACTTTTCAGGCATCGGTGGTTGTTACATGGCCGATGGTGACCGTCTGATGCATCTCTTCTCTCCGCCGGGTCTCACCGCTTCGTTGGGCTCGTCCGTTCCGGTCCCGACGGTTGTCTGCTGGGCGGTCTCTGGTCCTGGGTGGTGTGCTCTCTCGTCTCTGCTCATTCAGGTCCCATCATCTGGGGCTGTAGGTTTTCTTGAGGCGGCAGACGCGGGCGATGTGGCCCCTTTTATCACAGTGCCGGCAGATTGAGTTGAAAAACCGGCATTCGGATCGGGGGTGGTCGCCTCCGCACCCGGCACATGCGGTCCTCGACTTACGACTCCGCCGGCTGTGCTGGTCGCGGCCTGTCTGGAGACGGTGGATCTCTTCCTCCTCGTCTGACGTGCCCGAGGTGGAGTGGAGTTCGCCCTGGTGGGTGGTAGTTTCCGGTTGGGCCTCGGCCGACCTTGCAGGGTGGTTGTTTGTGGTGCGGTCCCCGGCGTTCGGTCTCCGCATTCGGTCGGCTGATTGACAGGTGGCTTCGGCATCGGCGAGGGTGATGTTGCCCTTGGCCATCAGCCGACTTTGGAGAATGGGGTCCCAAAGGCCAAGCACGACTCGGTCCCGCAGGGCCTCGTTCATGTTGGAGAACTCACATAGCCCCCCAAGGCGCTGCAGCTCTGCGACGAAGTCACCGAAACTTTCGCCCGACCGCTGGTCCCGCCGATAAAATTCGTGTCGTCGGATGAGGATGGGCACGGCTGGAGCGTAGTGTCTCCGGAGTAACGGCTCGAGCTCATTCCAGTTCATCGCAGTAACGTCGGCGGGTTTTGCTAGCACTTTTGCCATCTTAAACACTGCGGGCCCGCAGTGCGTCAGGAAGACGGCTCATTTCTTCGGTTTGGTGGCGTCCTCCAGGTCGCTGCATTCGAGGAACATGCGGAATCTGTCCGTGTAAGATTCCCAGTCCTCGCTAGCGGGGTTGAAGGGGGGTGGCGGTGCAATGCTGGCCATCTCGTCGGTCTGTTGGCTTCCGTTGGACACGTGCTTCGGTTCAGGATCAGAATCCCACCTTCGTCGCCAGTGTTGTGTCCGTTGGAATAAGGCCAGGAGTTGGTGACTTAGTATCAAGCTCTTTATTTCAGCTGGGAACCGAACTGACTCCCTGGAAACTTTCACGGCTTTTTATTTCCAAGCCGCGGCGGCCACAGCCAATGGCACCGCTTTGAATCTCCCGCGATTCAAATCCACCAATCGCGGGAGATTCCTAGCAAGCCAATCGGCGCGGCTCGCCTAACCAATCCGATCGCCCCGCGCTTTGGCCAATCAAAGCACGGGGATCTCAAGTATTCAAATTAAGGTACAGAACAGGTATATGGAACAGCTGCTTAAAAATTTGCCAGATATTGCAGACATGAAGGAAATTGAGATGGAGTATGTCGTAAAACACAGGAAGTTCTGGAGGAAGTAAGTCAAGCAACACACCAGCTTTTGTTTGATGGTAGACTATGTGCATGTGTGTTTGTGTGTGCACACATATGTGCCTGACTTTGTAAAGTAGCTTCAAAGAGGCTTCACTTAAAATCTCACCTTAGTAAAGCAACTCTTTTTTTCCAAATAATTTTACTGCATTTTACAAAGCAGAAACATTAAAAACAACATAGATCAATGATTTAAAAAATGATTGAGGGTAAAAAAAAAAAAAAAGAACACGGACAGAACTGTAATAAAAAAGTATAAAGAAAAAGAAAAAAAGCAGAAATGTATATAAAGAATGGCTTCTAATTTCTTCCAAGAGAATGCTTACTTTTGGCTCTTAGTTAAGACTATACTAAAGGGTCAATTCCCCCTCCAAAAAAGGGGAAAATTAAAAAAAATTCTCCCCCGCCTTTTAAATTTTAACAATAATCAAATCCATATGTTAAATTTTCATGTTTCTCCATCTCCTGCAAAAAAAAGTCCACAAAGAGCTTCCAATTAGAGATAAATTTCTTCAGTGATTTTTCTCTCACGAGGACCATTAACTTAGCCACTGTTGCCAATTCCACCATCTTTATTACTACGAATACCTACTATTGTGGCTATTGTAGGATCTTTTCAATGCTGAGTGCATTTATCATATATAACAATAAAACACTATGTGATTTTTTTCCCATTGTTTTATCCATAAGTTACGATAGCATCGCATAATGTTATATAGGAATACCTGTACTGAACTGTTTTATGAGTGCATATAGAATTGATGAGGTTGATATCTTGTGGCCAACACTGCCATAGTGTGGATAATTTCTGCATCCACACCACATTATATTTTTCTTCAAGTTATTGCATAGAAATAAAAAAATGATCCATTGACAATCACTTAATTCTATATGCATTTGTGCACATTTTAAAAATCATTTTAGAAATTTTATTGTGGACTCCCAACTTGCTCTCTGAGTTAGATCAGACAGAGTACTACTTGCACACAGCATATTTAAATATATGTGGGCAGTTAAAAATGAGATTCCGAAAGAAAAGGGGGTAATGACTGAAACTTTTAAATATAAAGAATATGAATGAGGTTCTAGAAGGCAGCATTTTCAATATTAAGCAAAAAAATCCAGAACATGGGGACATAGCCTCAAATTGACAGGAGGGAAGTTCAAAAGTAAATTTAGAAAGTATGACCTCACAGAACGTGGATGCTATGAACCAACTTTCCAATTTTAGGTTGCCCATCAGTAACTGAGTTTAAATATGCTTGGGATAAACACATGTACATCATCCAATAAAAAGATTAAAAAATAAAAGAAATATTAAAAAAAACTCAACAAATTGGATGGACCACTAAGTCCATTTCTGCCATCAGTTTTCTATATTTCTATGTTTATATATAAGATTAATTTATTTTAACTCAAAATGATACTTATTTACAATGTGCCTAAATATGTTTGGGTTATTAAGATAAATGGTATGAATTGTCTGCTCTTCCTTAAGACTGACCTGGGAGAGATTGTTGAGTAAATGGGCTGAGACAGGGAGGGGAGAGAGTGAAACAAAAGTACATTGGATACTAAATGATCCAGGCTCAAAATGTCCTTGCAGGGTGATGCTAGGTTGACTATCTAAAAACACAGAGGAGCTGAACCTCTGAAGATAGCACAAATGGGGCTTTCCTTGAGCAAGATCAATAGACTTGGGTGGACTTGGGAGCTGAGTCAGGCTTGACTAACACTGCTGAGTTAAAGCAGGGAAACTTGAGTTTCAGCCAAAGAAACAGCAAAGCTGGAAGGAATGTTGATTTCTTGTGTCTGCCCTGGTTGCTTCAACCTTCCCTATCTCTGGTGGATCAAATCTTCACAGATTGCACCCTGATTGCTTTCTTCCATTGAACTGGTTTGGCTGTTCTTCTCTCCTGAACTGGGTGTAGCTCATTCTGGCTTCAAAATCAGTCTGTCCAATGATTCTTTTATCTCCCTCAGTCCCTAACCATTGTTAATAAAGCATCCAGTACATTGTCATTTTGTCCCCTGTCCCAAAGTAGGGGGAGGGACCAAATGTGGTATTCAGCAGGTTCTAACCAGTTCTGGAGAACCAGTAGCAGAAATTTTGAGTAGTTTGGAGAACCAGCAAATACCACCTCTGACTGAAGATTTTACAGTATTCTTCCCCTGCCATGCCCACCAAGCCACGCCCACAGAACTGGTAGTAAAAAAATTTGAATCCCACCACTGGGAGGGACCCAAAAGTCAACATAGCAACTGTTAAGTTCTGCGCAAGGGCGCAAGGAATGGAGACGAGGCAGTGAACAGTGAACTTCAACTCTTTATTAATCATTCTGAACAGAGCAAAACCCTAGGGCAGCAGCAGCCCTTTTATAGGGCAGGCTGCTGACCTAGTAGCCAATGAGAAACATGGAAGTATTAAACCCTTGAACCAATGAGAGTGGCTCGTTAACAGCCAATCAGATTCCCCTGAACGGACCAATCCGATATCGCTATTATCGGCCAATCAGAAGTGCAGGATTAGAAACCTGCTTTTTCTTAAGGTTTGTTAAAACTTTATTTAAGCGTTTTTATTAGTTCATAACACCCCTTCCCCCCGGGTTCCGTTTGAGGGGTGCAGTGACATAATCCCTAAGATATGAAGGTTGTTTTGACTGTCTCTTAGATTTGCGCTGTCCCACCGGTTCCTGTCTGTCATCTGGTTTTGGCGGGACGTTTTTGAACACATCTGGTACCGGCGGTTCCGCATCCTCACTGGATGACTCAGTGCCGCTAATGCTATCGTTGTTGTCCTCCGATCTTTGCGGGCTTGCCTCCGTTGAGGTATTCCTCTGTGGCGAGGAGAGTCCCCTCCCTGATTCTTCTTCATTAATCGCGCCCGATTGCTGACTTCCTTCGCTTCTGCTTTTTACCATCTTGAATTTGGTCTCTTCGACATCCCCTCCCCCCTCAGTTTGGGAGTCACAGGAGTCGCGGGAACCGGGTTGTAGCCTAGAGTGAAGCTGATATATATGGTGTTTCCATATTTTTTCGTCGCAGGTTTTCACATGGTACGATCTGGGTCCGGTGGTTTGAATTACAGTTGCTTCAACCCATAATGGTTTGCCGGAGAGGTTTTTGGTGAAAACTAAGTCGCCTACCTTGAACTCGCAGCATTTTCTGCTAGATCCACAGGGTTTCTCTGGCTCGTAGAATGGGTGAAGCCGGTCGAGGTGGGAACGGAGCTTGCGTCCCATCAACAGTTCAGCTGGAGTCTTGTTGGTGACGCTGTGCGGAGTGATGTGTTGGAGTAGGAGTATTCTGTTTATTTTGTCTTCAATGTCCCCATAGTCCATTTTGTGGAGAGTTTTTTGAACAAATTGGACCATACGCTCGGCCCTGCTGTTAGCCGCAGGGTGCACTGGCGAAGTTAGTGCATGGTGGATACCCTGGTCCGCTAAGTATTGTTCAAAGGGCAGAGCGGTGAACTGGGGTCCGTTGTCGGAGACCAGAACATCTGGCAGCCCATGCGTTGCGAATAGCCTGTTCAATTTTCAGATGACGGACTCGGTTGTAGTATTCTTCATTTCGTGGATCTCGAGCCAGTTGGAATAGGCATCCACTGTTAGAAGCAACGTATGTCCCTTAGTAGGTCCCGCAAAGTCAATGTGGATGCGGGACCACGGCTCCCGGGGGGTTTCCCATTCTGTTGGAGTTGCTCTAGGTGGGGCACTGCTGACTTCTTGGCACTTTAAACAAGTCTTTACCCAGGTTTCGATCTGTTTGTCGATGCCCAGCCACCATGCGTAGCTTCGTGCGAGCGCTTTCATACGCACAATGCCAGGGTGACCGTCATGCAATGTTTTCAATACTGCTCGTTGTAACCGCTCTGGGACGATGACTCTATCTCCCCATAGGAGGCAGCCTTTTTGCCAAAAAAGTTCTGTTTGCCAGTTTCTGAAGGGGGTGAAGTCGTCAGGGGTTTGTTCCACTGGCCATCCTCGTTCAACCAAGCTAAGAACTCGCGCCAAGACAGGATCTCATTTTGTTTTGATCACAATGTCTCTGGCTGTTAGCGGTGGTGAATGTAGCGTTTCAATCTGGAGTGTCGTACGGGCTGGAGCTGGGTCGTCGACGGTTTCCGGAAGTGGGGCACGGCTCAATGCATCAGTGTGGGGAATGACTTTCCCCGGGCGGTATTGTAGTTTATAGTTGTACGCAGCTAAAAACTCCGACCAGCGAGTCATTCTAGGTGACAATATAGAGGGGGTTGGCTTGTCTCCCGCTATAATCCCCAGCAAAGGTTTGTGGTCAGTAACAATAGTAATAACTCCATACACATCGTCCATACACATATTCATGAAACCGTTTCACAGCAGATACAACAGCAAGAGCTTCTTTGTCGATTTGGCTATGGTTACGTTCAGCCTTTGATAGGGTCCTTGAAAAATAGGGGCCTCACTATCATTTGGTAACACATGACTCAAAATGGCTCCCACTCCAAACAGTGATGCGTCACATGTAATTGTTAAAGGCAAAGTCTCGTTATACTGCATTAAAACAGCATCTGAGGTTAATAAGTTTTTCA
>BHEV01025606.1:0-23008 GCA_004319985.1 Emydocephalus ijimae
ACAATTATTGCCTTGGAAAAGAAACTGTTTCTCAGTCTATTAGTCCTCATTTTAAGACACCTATAACATCTCCCTGATGGTTTTCCTTCCCTTATTTTTATTTTCCTCCCTCTTTTCTTCTTATTTTGGTCTCTACTGTTTATGTTAGTTATCGTGATGACTGTATAGCATTGTCAACCTAGGGAATTCTGGGAGCTGAAATCAATATATTAAAGTTGCCAAGTCTATAGGGAGTGGCCACATTTCTTGCTCTAGCCAAGAACAGGCCTTTTTCAGCAACATTGCTGGCAAATTAAAATTTTAATACATCCCTCTTCACAAATAAAAACATTCTCAGTCACTCCTACAGTCCTATTTTCTGTGAGTTGGAAGGAACTTGTGATAGGATGGAGGCATCTTATTGATCTCTTACAATCCTGCAATATCTGCCCTTCAGCATGAAGTATAGACAGATTTTAAATAATGATCAGACCCGTGCAACCTACCAGTGTGATACTTACTAGACTGTTAACTTTTTTGACATTCACTTGATATTGAACAAAGGATCATTGTAATCACCTAGTGTTTAAGTGCCCTGGCAGTGTTAAATTTATGCCATTTACTCTGGTGGAATGGAAACAAGATTATAAAGTAATTGAGTGCATAAAAGAGAAGAAAATAAGCCTAAGCAGCTCCCACATTTAGGAGGTTTCACAACTATTTCCATTGCATTCTTTCATGTGACAAAGTCATTCTGGTAAGGTTGTGAGACTTTGTCCCATCTAATTTCCTTCACATTTTTTTTACCTTGCAACCTGATCAATCTTTAGGTTTTCTAGATATTCTCATTTTAGCTGCTATTGGAAAGACTTGAATAATTTACTGCCTCTGCCTTGAATTTGGCAGCTCTTTTCAATAGTCACAAATTTACTGCACCTAGCAAAGTGGTGGTGTTTGTTAGTTTGCTTGTCTCTACAAAAGCCACACGTGGGTAAAAAGGACAGTAACGTAGAAAATGGGAAATCTGAAAATATAACCTCATGTTAATAAGGATTCTGTATATTAAATACTGTATATTAAAAAATAAGCAAAGCTGATGCACCTGAGAAGATATGTACAATAGCTACATATATGTACAATAGTACTACTCACAGCATCCTACCTTAATGGATGAACAATTGTTACTAAGATCCAAGAGAAATGCCTATATCCCCAGACTTTGAAACAGAAGCTTTGAACATGTTTTCAACTACAAGACCAGATAACAAAAGAAGCAACTGCATGCATCTAAAAACTGTCTTTGGGATTTAGCAGACTCTTCTCCAGAATTCAAAGTTATTTAGGTTGTTTTGTTATAGACATTTCCTGATCACTGACTCTAGGGTGATCCTGATAATCTGACCTTTGGTGAGATTATTTTATTGAGTCAGAGAGAATAATAACCCTGTTATTCTCCCTTTCCCTCTGTAGCATACAGCATGACCAAACCTATGGGTTATGAGGAATCACTTTCTACAAACTTGATTGACCCTTGAAAATAAACAGACTAGAGGCTGAACAGGGCAAGATTTATCATATGACAAAGAGCATCTAGAAATGACTATGGATAGTCAATGGAATAACAGTTCTTCATCTCTTCAGAATCAATTGCTATTTGTTGGCACAAAAATAATTCACCAGGAAACACTTTTGAACTAAGTGAAGGCTTTTCTAATTGAACTTGATACGTGCGAGCGTGGGTGTATTATCTGCAGTACTCTCCAATTTCCTGCAGAAGCCCTG
This sequence comes from Emydocephalus ijimae, assembly GCA_004319985.1. Classification (NCBI taxonomy): domain Eukaryota; kingdom Metazoa; phylum Chordata; class Lepidosauria; order Squamata; family Elapidae; genus Emydocephalus; species Emydocephalus ijimae. Next base: position 1,762 of record BHEV01025606.1, read on the forward strand.
ACAGGTTTGAATTCACATTTGTAACCTAGATTATGAAAATTTCCTTCTAATTAATTAGGATGGATAACTCTTTGGCAATTATTTTTGTTATGGATCATAACAATAATAAAGTCAATGTAAAGATGTTAAAGAAGTGATGGGACAACATGCAATAGCAGTGTCTTATTGAGATGAATTAAATATTGTGAGAATAGCCCCTTCCAGGATCTAAATATAAATACCACACAGAGAACACTCAAAACACACAAAGAAGGACAGGCTCCAGCATGAGTCTGAAAGCTCGCAAGGCAAAAACTCTGGTCCCGGTGATTGGATCCTGCAACATTATCCTGAGACACACATATATTTGCTTTCATTCCTTCCAGCATCTTTCAACCAGGCTTCTCAGATAGAAGAACATATATCACATATCTTTCTCCATGATATGTTCCTGTTCACATAGGCAAGAATGAGATCCCCTTGTACCACTCCTGGCCTTGCTATAAGAACCTTTTATCTTGATGGAACTTGAAGAAATCTACAGGTGAAATATTTTCACTTTCTTCTGAGGCACAAGTGTATGTGTGTGTGTGTTCGTGTGCATGTGCATGTGCATGTGCATGTGCCAAATCAATTGACCATCTTCTGAATCCAGTCCAGAAGAGATTGAGTTTCACTAATAGGCCCTGATAAATTTGTGCTGGATTACAGAGATTTCCTATTTATGGCCAACAGTCGTATAGACTCTGCTGTCTTTCTTGATAGATTTCCTTAACAAGCTCACTTCGTACAGTGCCTCATCTCACAACAAAGTGTATGCAGAACACAATCTCCCACTGTAAAAGCAGGCCTCAGACTCCCTATTGTCTTTAGATTACCAGGTCGAGAAGCCATCTGAAATCTGTGTATAGCAATAAATTGTTACACTTAGGAGGATCTACAACTGCATGCTAAAACAGTTTATTATAGTCAATTGTCACCTGAGTCTTTGGTGCCTAAGTCCAGAGATCATACTTGGGTCTCTCTGTCTCATGAATTCATTTTGTTAGGAGCATATTCATTTCTGTTTACCATCCACCCAGAAAAAAATTAACAAAAATTTTTCTCATAAATTTATGATGAAATAGTGATTGGAATATCTGCAAGAAATATTCATAACCTGCAAGCAAGAACTTATGATATCATAAAGTAGACAAAATAATAGAAAAATGAAGAAAATTAAATGCTCTGGGACTTTAAAATTCAAACAGACAAGTGTCTGCCACACAGCACTCCAGACTTATCAATTGTTGATCAGAAAGATAAAGAAGCTTGTATAGTGGATATGGCAGTACCTGGAGATAGCAGAGTAGAAAAAGAAAGAACTGGAGAAAATAACAAAATATAAAAATCTGCAAATAGAAATAGAATGATTACAACAAAAGAAAGCAAAGAGAGAACCAATAGTAACAGCCACCTTGGGTGGAATTTCAAAACAACTGGTGTACCACTTGAACACCATTGGCAATGACAAAATCACCATCAATCAATTGCAGAAGTTAGCATTACTTGGAATGCCTTACATTCCATTGATCCATTTAATATTATTAAACAATAACATTTGCTTATCCCAAGTCCTTGAGAAGGACTCAGCTGGTGGAGAGAAATATCAAATGGAGTCTAAGCATCTGGCTGACTGCACGACCACCCATAATAATAATAATTCATTCTCAAGCAGGTCTCTGAAGGGAGTCCCAAAGGGAAGCAACTCAAGGGCTGAATGAAGTTGGCAGAGCAGAAAGCAAAGCAACTCAGACTAGATTAGAAGTATTGTGTATAGAAAGAATGGATCCATTACAGTCTCAGGGCTGGCAGAAAAAGAAAATGATGAATCCATTGGACTGAAAAAGCAGAAGGAAAAGTCCAAAGATGTAAAACTTGGGGCAGACAAATCTATATAAAGGGCTTGATCTCTGAGTTCTGCATCAGGCAGGGCTTCTGCATATAAATCATTTCCTTACTGTCTGCACTAAAGAAGCTTATCTAGCAGTATTGAGTCCTTGAATTGTCTGCGGTTACATAGTTTCTGAATAAGTGCTTGTGTTTCTGGAAGAACAAAAATATGTAGTTGTACCTGTCCTGAAATCTGACAGTAAGGTAGTGTCAGAAACAGAGAAAAGGGGAGGTGACAGGTATGAAAAAAAAAAACTTCAGGAAACAAGTACCTGATGGAGAGAGGAGGAATGACTGAACAATGGCATGTGAAGGAATTTATTCCTGGCCTTTGGCATGGGATAGGAATGAGCAAACTGTTAAGCAGAGACTTTCAGGAAAAAAAAAGAAGGATATAGTCCTAAGAAAGAAGAAAGTGGAAGCACTCTAGTTTCCACCTTGCCATTGTTTGATATCATATGAGTCAGAAGGAAAGTTATGATTCTATTCTTCTACCCTACAATTATAAACAACATGTCTGTTTCTTGACATGCCTGTTTCTCAACATACCTATCTTGAAGGCCTAACATCAGTCATGAAACCTATCATTGTATCTCTCTGTTCCATATTACCCTAAACAAAATCAAGCCAGTTATTTTGAATGTCTATGGAGATTCTCAGTGATGCAGGACATGGTTGTCCCAAAGGTGCTTTTTTGTTTGTTCATTTATATTTATTGTGTTTTTTCACATTTACATATCTTATTCTCATCTATAACAACACTGTGGCATCATTGTTACATATGCAAATCTCCATACATTTATATTCATTTATATACATTTTTCTTATCTCTACTATTCTCATTCCTACTATTCAACCATTCATACCAATTATCCCATATTGTATAGTACTCTGACTCTTCTTTGCCTTTTAGCTCTAGAGTGAGTTTGTCCATCTCAGCTTTTCCTTAAAGACTAAAATTCACTGAACAAACTTCTTGGATGAGAAGTAAAACATCAGGAAAAACAAAGAAAGTCCAGCTGCCTTTTGAAAAAATACTTTTGGAACCAGTTATTTTGAGTCTCTTTCTCATGCTTTCCTCTTTCTATGGATGGTGTATTGTCTTTTAAGCCATGTTCACTGTACAATTTTTGCAATCTCCACCAGATCCTACTAAATATTTCACTTTGCAAGGTTTGGATGCTTCAACACTTCCTTCTTTCAGTAAGGGATAAAGATCATTTATTATCAGAAGTTAGCTTGGATTATTCTTACCCTGGGGAAAATTTAGTGTAACAGCAACATTTATGAGTACATGCTTTTTCAGGCCTTCTTATTGACTTGCATGAAAAGAAAAATCATGCCAGAACTGAAAATGCAAGTAATAGAAATTTTGATCTACATACTGTATGTGTGGGCATATCTAATCTTAATATTAGATGTTCATAAAAATACACACATAAACAAATACTTCCAACCAAAAAGTTTCTTGATTAGATTCTTTTGAAGTTCATAACACACATTGCATGTTTTGTAAGAAAGATGTGTGTTATGGACTAAGCCAACGCATCAGTAACAACCCTAAATAGCTTTACTTTGCAGCAGGCTTGTAATCCTGCACTTCTCATTGGCCCGCGGATAGCGAGTCGTGATTGGTCATTTCTGGCCAGTCCGATTGGCTGTTAACGGGCTCCTCTAATTGGACACTTGTTAGAGCGGTAAACTCAAACCATTGCTTTATGGTGACATTGACAACAAAATAACCAGGATGCTTCTCCTCCAACATATTACCCCAAGCAGCACCACAAACAGAACCCCAGCTGAACTCCTGATGGGCCGGAAATTTCGCTCGCATCTCGATTGCCTCCACCCTAATTACACGCCTGAACAACCCCCAGGATCCAGCAGCAAGTGTTGATCATTCCAGGAAGGTGACCCCGTGTTTGCGAAAAACTTTTCAGGCGACCCATTGTGGGTCCCCGCTGCCATAATGCAACTTACAGGACCCTGATCCTATCATCTACAAACTGCAGATGGTAAAATGTGGAAGCGCCACAAAGACCAACTCCGTTCCAGACTAGCACCTATTCCCATTTCAGCCCCTGAATCACTAACTGGGGGGGGGAGGAACATCGAGGAGGCCGAAAAAGAAATAACAGATGACTTAACAATCGAAACCCAGCAGTCTACACAACCAACCAGGGGATACTCACTGCCAGAAGGAGAACCGAGCCAGGGAATGGCCTCGCCACGTGACAGCACCGCGATGTAAACAGATCTAGGGAACCCGGAAGACAGCGCTGGCGAAAGCAGAGAGAACAGCCCAGAGCCATTTGACGGAACAGCGGGACCGTTTTCGCCATCCAGCTCAGCAAGCAGCCCACTGGAACCAGAGCCAGGACAGAAACCAGTGGAACAGCGCAGATCAAGCAGACAGATGAAGCGACCTGCCTACTTACGAGAATACATCACCCCACCCCTCAGAAACCTAGGGGGAGGGGTGTTATGGACTAAGCCAACGCATCAGTAACAGCCCTAAATAGCTTTACTTTGCAGCAGGCTCGTAATCCTGCACTTCTCATTGGCCCGCAGATAGCGAGTCGTGATTGGTCGTTTCTGGCCAGTCCGATTGGCTGTTAATGGGCTTCTCTGATTGGACGCTTGTTAGAGAGGTAAACTCAAACTATTGGTTATTTTGACAGCAGCCAGCTCAATAAAAGAGCTGCTGCTGCCCAAGTATTTGCTCTGTTCTTAATTCACAATAAAGAGTTGAAGTCACAGTTCGATGTCTCGTCTCCGTTCCTTGCGCCCATGCTCAGGACTTAACACTGGCGACGAAGGTGGGATGCGGAGATGATAGAACTGACTAAGTACTCATCGAACAAGACAGAGCACGTGGCTGAAGAGCGCACGCAACAAATGACAGAATGACCAGTGGCGCCATACCACCTGCTCCATTTGACCCAGCAAACGAAGACTGGGACTCGTATATAGACCGTTTCCAGATGTTCCTAGAGACCAACAATTTAAAAGATGCTATGCCTGGTAAGAAACGAGCAGTGTTGCTGACCCACTGCGGCCTCACCATTTTCAAAATGGCTAAAGCACTTGCCAAACCGGCGGAAGTGAAGACCATGGATTGGAATAACCTCGCACCAATCCTCTGGGCCCATTACGCACCTGCAGTACCTACACTGATACGAAGACATGAGTTTTACCAGAGGGACCAACTGAAGAATGAGAGTGTTGGGGATTTCGTAGCTGACCTCTGGAACCTAGGAGGCCTTTGTGGTTTTGCAAACCTCGAGGAAGCTCTGAGAGACCGCATAGTTCTGGGATTAGATGCACCACATGTGCAGAGTAAACTTATGGTGAAAGGAGACATCAGCCTTGCAGATGTCATCGCCGATGCTACTGCCGCAGAAGCAATCAGGAAGTCAGCTGCTCGAATTCGCCGAGCGAACGCACCACTTCACCAACTCGCTAACGATAGCCCGCTCGCCGCTGAGAAGCACGCTATCACCACCCACCATGAAGACCTCGAGTCATCCTCAGACAGTGAGGAAGAGGAGGTCAACTGGCTCCGCTCAGAACGAGAGCAAAGGAACCAGAGACTTCCGCGCCAATGTGCTGGTTGCGGGGCAAACCACCCGCAATTGGACTCCAAATTCCTCGACGCACTCTGCCGTTCCTGCGGGAAAAGAGGCCACATCGCAAAGGTCTGCAGAAGCAAGCTAGAGTCCAGTCCCAGCCGAAGGGAGAATAACCTCTGTCGGGAGACAGGCAAACCACCTGGAAATCAGGACCGCCTGAACCACCAATGGAACAACCACTACTACTACAGAAATAGAGTACCTGCCTCTTCAGCGAGATGAGAAGAGGCGCACCAAACCATTATTGTCGGCCATGCTTCATCGCTAGATGCAAAAAAGATCCGCGTAAGGGTTACCATTGAGAATCGACCATGCATGATGGAAGTTGATTCAGGATCAATCCTATCGATGGTCTCCTGGAAAACCCTCAAACAGCTGATCCCTCTCATCTGTCGCCAGGACCTCAGCGCTCAAAGAATCATCCTAAAAGACTACCAGGGAAACAGAATTCCAGTTGTCGGTTCCAGCCACGTCCAAGTATCCTTTAAGGACCACATCGCGACGCTTCCCCTGACTGTCGTCGATCGTGACTGGCCCAGTTTGTTAGGGATACAGTGGTTCGCCCCACTCGGAATTGAACTAGCCGGCATACACCAAACCAGAAGCAGTGACTGGGAAGGGGCCCTCATCCAGGAATTCCAGGATGTGTTCACAGGAACATTAGGCAAGTACAAGGGGACCCCTATATCATTTAATCTCAGCCCTGATGTAGCTCCCATTCATCTTAAGCCTCATCGGGTACCCTTTGCCCTCAAGCTGAAGATCAACAAGCAGCTAGATAAACTAATAGCCCAGGGTGTGTTGGAACCGATTGACCATGCCCATTGGGAAACTCCAATAGTAACGCCCATGAAGCCAGATGGTTCGTTAAGAATTTGTGGGGATTACCGGGCCACCCTAAATCATGCTCTTCAACAGACCACTTACCCAGTACCGGTGGTCCAACACCTTCTTCACTCCCTGGGTGGTGGAAAAATATTTGCAAAATTGGATTTAGCTCAGGCGTACCAACAGCTACCCGTAGACGCGACAACTGCAGATGCCCAGACAATAGTTACACATAGAAGTGCCTTCAAGTGCAATAGACTCCAATTTGGAGTAAACGTGGCACCTGGCATTTTCCAAAGTTGATGGAGAGACTATTACAAGGCATAAAAGGCGTCGTGCCTTATTTTGACGACGTCTTAATAGCTACCCCTACTAAAGAGTTATTAGTACAACGACTCAGAAAGGTTCTTCAGAAATTTAAAGACGCTGGCCTGAAAGTAAAAAGGGACAAGTGTCAACTCTGTATGGAGAGAGTGGAGTTCCTGAGATACCTTCTCGACAGACAGGGAATCCACCCCACCGAAAAAAAATTAACTGCAATCAAAAATGCCCTGAGACCTAGGAATAAGACAGACCTCCAAGCCTTCCTGGGACTCATTAACTTTTATAACATCTTCTTGCCCCAGAAGGCGACCGTAGCTGTGCCCTACATAGACTTCTCGACAAAAAGGCTTCCTGGGTCTGGGGATGGCGTGAAGAGCGGGCATTTCGACAAGTAAAAGACCTCTTAACTTCCAATTCTGTATTGATATAATACAACGAGACTCTACCCTTAACGGTTACCTGTGATGCCTCACCATTCGGAGTAGGAGCCATTTTAAGCCATGTCCTGCCAAATGGTAATGAGGCACCTATTGCATTCTTTTCGAGAACTTTGTCTAAAACTGAAAGGAACCATAGCCAACTTGATAAAGAGGCTCTTGCTATTGTATCCGCAATTAAATATTTCCATGAATATGTGTATGGGAGACCCTTTGCCATAATTACAGACCACAAGCCGCTACTTGGTATTTTGGCGGGAAACAAACCAACTCCCCACATCTTATCACCAAGAATGACACGTTGGTTGGAATTTTTAGCCGCCTACAATTACCAACTACAACACCGCCCAGGGAAAGCCATTCCCCACGCTGACACTTTGAGCCGCTCTCCACTACCAGACGTCATAGAGGACCCAGCTCCAACCCTAGCCGTGTTGCAAATCGAGACCCTTAAACCGCTGCCACTGACCACTCAAGACATCGCCTCAGAAACAAAAAAGGACCCTTCTTTGGCACGAGTCCTCAGCTGGGTGGAACGGAGTTGGCCGGACAGCACACCCAACGACACTTTCAAGCCACTCAGAAATCGACAGACAGAACTATTCTCCCAAAAGGGCTGCATCTTGTGGGGAGACAGAGTTGTAATTCCAGAGAAATTGCAACATAAGGTTTTAAATATGTTGCACGATGGACATCCAGGCATCGTGCGGATGAAGGCATTGGCCAGGAGTTACGCATGGTGGCCTGGGTTAGACAAACAGATAGAGACCTGGGTAGCAAAGTGCAGCAAATGCCAGGAGACTCACTCGGCTCCTCCAAAAACACCCCCAACTCAGTGGGAAATGCCTCGAGGTCCCTGTTCCCATATCCACATCAATTTTGCGGGACCCACAAGAGGACACACTTTCTTCCTAACAGTGGATGCCTATTCTAACTGGCTCGAGGTCCACAAGATGAAAAGCACCACCACGGAGGCAGTCATTAAAAAACTGAATAAGCTATTCGCTACCCACGGATTGCCGGATGTCCTGGTCTCCGATAATGGCCCCCAATTCACTGCCCTGGCATTCGAACAGTACTTAGCAGACCAGGGCATCTGCCATGCCTTAACATCGCCAGCTCACCCTGTGGCCAATGGTAGGGCTGAGCGAATGGTTCAATTTGTAAAAAAGACTTTACACAAAATGGACCATGGTGACATTGACGACAAAATAACCAGGATGCTTCTTCTCCAACATATTACCCCAAGCAGCACCACAAACAGAACCCCAGCTGAACTCCTGATGGGCCGGAAATTTCGCTCGCATCTCGATCGCCTGCACCCTAATTACACGCCTGAACAACCCCCAGGATCCAGCAGCAAGTGTCAATAATTCCAGGAAGGTGACCCCGTGTTTGCGAAAAACTTTTCAGGTGACCCATTGTGGGTCCCCGCTACCATAATGCAACTTACAGGACCCCAATCCTATCATCTACAAACTGCAGATGGTAAAATGTGGAAGCACCACATAGACCAACTCCGTTCCAGACTAGCACCTTTTCCCATTTCAGCCCCTGAATCACTAACTGGGGATGGGAGGAACATTGAGGAGGCCAAAAAAGAAATAACAGATGACTTAACAATCGAAACCCAGCAGTCTACACAACCAACCAGGGGATACTCACTGCCAGAAGGAGAACCGAGCCAGGGAGTGGCCTCGCCACGTGACAGCACCGCGATGGAAACAGATCCAGGGAACCCGGAAGACAGCGCTGGCGAAAGCAGAGAGAACAGCCCAGAGCCATTTGACGGAACAGCGGGACCGTTTTCGCCATCCAGCTCAGCAAGCAGCCCACCGGAACCACAGCCAGGACAGAAACCAGTGGAACAGCGCAGATCAAGCAGACAGGTGAAGCGACCTGCCTACTTACGAGAATACGTCACCCCACCCCTTAGAAACCTAGGGGGGAGGGGTGTTATGGACTAAGCCAACGCATCAGTAACAACCCTAAATAGCTTTACTTTGCAGCAGGCTCGTAATTCTCATTGGCCTGCGGATAGCGAGTCATGATTGGTCATTTCTGGCCAGTCTGATTGGCTGTTAATGGGCTTCTCTGATTGGACGCTTGTTAGAGAGGTAAACTCAAACTATTGGTTGTTTTGACAGCAGCCAGCTCTATAAAAGAGCTGCTGCTGCCCAAGTATTTGCTCTGTTCTTAATTCATAATAAAGAGTTGAAGTCACAGTTCGATGTCTCGTCTCCGTTCCTTGCGCCCATGCTCAGGACTTAACAATGTGCGTGTATATAATTGCAAAAGAAATAATGGCCAGATCAAGGAAAAAACTGTTAAACAATTTGTTTAGGAGCTATACAATGAAGCTAACTATTGTGAATTTGGTTCTCGAGCTGATAAAATGGAAATGGGTGAAATTATATTTAGGATGAAAGATGAGAGAATAAAGGAAAGAGTTCAGGGAGAGCTTTATTTCATTCTAGAAAAAGTAACTGGTGTATGCCATACAGCTGAAATAATGAGAACTGGATAATTACAATAACATCGTTCAAGGAACTACTTAAGCTACCCAACCATGAAAGAGAATGTGAAAGAGTTCTCATAATGATGGCAGAATTTGAAAAATTACAATCTAAGGATATATAATAACAAATCAGAAAAACTAGGTCACCCTTAGAACTCTTCTGTACTTGGGAAGATTTGCAATAAATAGGGCAAAGAAGATAGAATCTTGAGCCAGGTGTAAGTTATCTGCAATGGTTTAGCAACTTCTGAACAAACTGTACATTTTAGTGAATCCTTAAGTGAACAGAAGCTGAGTCAACCTCAAAATCATACCAAATTAAATATTTTGTGCAAACCTGAATGCTTATGATACAATACCTTCACTATCCTGCTTTCTTAGTGTGAATCTATAAATAACTGTACATAAACAATATATATACATTCAAATGCTTATCTCTGTTCACAATATAAGTGAGGAAGCAGATGACATTGAGTAAGGCTGTCGAAGACTTTAGCTTCAGTCGAAAGGAGATACTTAGCATAAGGTCAATTTCTCTATAGTTTTCAAGGCTGAGGAAGGAAGAACTACACAGATTTCAGTAAAGTGTCTTTAATATTGGTCGGGAAAAAATACAGGATATTGAAAATGCAATAGGAAGTTTTTATAAAATAATAATAATAACAGCAACAACAAAGTATCTTTGAATACTTTGACCTCTTTCTTCCCCAAACTCTCTCTGCCTACATAACAAATGAGCAGAGCTTCAATTGCGTGGCTCAACTTTTTTGACTATACCCTGCAGGTACCCTTGGGTTGAGTTGCCATTTTTGAGATCTGTCAATTGCCTTTCCATGTTATCTCCTCCCCAGCCACCCCACAAACATAACCTTAACTTTTACAGGAAAATTTAAAGTTGACACAGTTGCTAAAGCAAATGTTTTACCACAGAAGTCTTTTTTTTAATTACCTGACATGAAGACATGTCTAAGTGATATAAACCTTGTACTTTATGGAAGAGCTCAGAATCAGATCACCCATGACCTATTGTGTCTTTCTTTCTAATATATTTCCTTATCTAAACAGAGAAGCAAGTCTAAATTGGCTACCACATTCCCACTATTAGCTGCAGTCACATGATTCCCATTAGTTTTCTCACATCAATGGGGAAGCTTCCTAGACTTTCCATTGACTTGTGACAAATTGTCAGGGAATGTTCTATATGAGGATTACGTAAGCATAGCAGCAGAACAGTGGAACTAAAATGGCAAGAACTTTCCAAAATTTAATTCTCATATTAATGAGTCCCAGCATTCTGTAAGTGAGCCCATTTGCAATAATTGGATTCTAAAAAACAAAATACCCTGTGATGTGCTCTTCTGCCCTATTAAAGATTATAGTCCCAAGAGTTTTAGTACTGTAGCTTATAGATTGCTGTTGAAATGCTAAGCCTTGGGGAGAACTATCCATCACCATTTTATATAACAGTTAATAGATATGTCTTCTATTCCCTTTTTGGGAAGAACAGCACATTATGCTTTTGATTTGATTTGTTAACATTGTAAATATAGTTGAATCTTTGATGCAGGAACAATTATTTGGATGAGTAGTCTAGTTATAAGGAGACAAACAGGAAGCTGAGAATATCTTTGAACTCACATGATTCAAACAAGGTGGTTTACAGACAGCAATATATCACTGCTTCAATAGAAGATACTATCTGGCAGTCATGAACATTTTTACTATACTGGATGAAAATGAGAAGCAACATGAGGTGAATCTTAAAATTCAAGTAGTTTGACTGCAAGGTGAGCAGCATATAAATTTAATAAATAAATAAAATTGTCATCATTAATACATTCATTTAATCCACCCTAGAGAATATATCATTTTTATTGTTTGTCTTCACCCTGTTCTGACCCAAGTCTTGTTCAAATCAAATCAACACAAAATATATATAAAAGCAAACCTTTTTAATGCATCTCTCTGAATTCTGTTCATTCACATCAAAGAGTCATTAAAACTAATTGTCCCAGATAAGAGCAAGCCCTTTCAAGGTTGTGAAAGGTTGCCAAGAACACAAGATTAATTGCAAGGAAATATCCAAAACCAAAAGTCTCCAAAAACAAACCAGAATAGACAGGACTTCCACAAGAACTTGGAGTTGGAAGAACTTCTTTGCTTCCTGCAAAACACTCAACCCCTGAGGGCTGGCTTTTATCCCTTATGGGAGGGGCCATCACCTTGCAGCTTTACTCCCAAGTCGCCCATGCTGCTGCAGCTGTTCTTTCCTTCGAACAGCCCTGCGCGCATGCACACTGGACACGGGCTCCTCAGGGTCCTCTGCATCACTACTGCCAAACTCCACAAGCTCCAAAGGTAGCACCCCATTCTCTGATAGTCCTGGCCTCATCCCTGCACCACACTTAGGCCCCTCATCTGAGTCCTCACTCTCAGAGACCTCAGCCGTCTGCACCTGCTGCCGGCGAACTACAACACACCCTCAGGGAAGTTTTTAAAACTATTTTGTTACAAAAATTACTTAAATAAAAAGGGTGGATAATATGTCTATCACGGCAGAAAGTCCAGAAAGGAAGCGTGAAAGAATAGCTTTGGAAAATGCTTTCCTTCGGATAATACACCAAATTTTTATGCTTACAGATCTCTCAGTTTATTAGACCAGAATTGCAGACAGAGAGAAAAAGGGTCAATTGCAAGGGAATTGACAATGATGGAAATTCAATTGGAATGCTTTTAGAAGATGTGTTTAACATCAGTTTCGACATATGGTGGTACCTGACCAATCTTCTATTGGAAATTAAAGCAGGGTTCAACCTGACTAGTACTTGAATGGAAAACTATCAAGGAATGTCAAGGTTATGAGCTTGTTCAGGGAGTCAAAGGGATCCTGGAAGAGAGAATAGCAAACCATTTCCCAACTGTTAGGAAAGCTATATGGTTGTGTCATGTGGTCATTTAGATCAAGCTTTACTCATTTAGTTCACATTAATGATACATTTCTGCAAACAATTTTCAGAAAACTATTGATGGTGTGCTTTTCAGAAAACTATTGATGGTGTACATTGGTAGCACATGCTCTTACAAAGATTGTGAAGTGTATCTTCTTAAAGTAATGCCAAGTAACTTGATGTTGCTTGCATAGAGTTACCCAGCCCTTCCCAGAAATAAATGGCATAAGTCATTTGAGAATAAATACTTAATGTGAGTGTTAGCACATTACAAGAGTTGTCATACTTGAGAGATTCTATATCAGAAAACAGACTACAGCCAAAGCAAGAAAAATAAAATTTTGGATTTGTATGTCGACTAATATTGAAAAAGAAATTGTCAGCTATCTATATGTGTTCTGTGGAAATGAAAAATTGACTGAAATCATATGGTGTTCCTGAATTGCAATGGAAAATGTTGGACATGTCTTATTATCATCATTTCACCCTATTTTTCAGATATCAGAAAACATGAAAACTCTGTAATAAAACAGAAAAACAAGTGATTCCCAAACAGTGGGAAAGCAGTGCTGGCATGTTATAAATACCATCAGAATAATATGAGTGATTATTGATTCATTTATATCCCACCTTTATTATTTTTACAAATAACTTAGGACAGCAAGCACATCCAACATATCTTCTTCCTCCTATTTTCCTCACAACAACAAACCTGTGAGGTGGATTGGACTGAGAGAGAGTGACTTGTCCAAGGTCATTCAGCTGATTTTCATGGCTAAGGTGCGATTTGAACTCACTGTCTTTTGCTTTCTAGTCTGGTGTCTTAACTATTAGACCAAACTGGTACTCATATTCTATAACATAATATTATCTAATACTATCATTTGCCAGCCAGGAGTGTTACTAGTGTTCATGTGACTGGAATCTAAGTAATATTTTAGTAGCCCATGGGATCTACTATCCACATTAATAGCTGAAAGGACAATTCATTGTGTGATATTAAATTTAATAAAGCTAAGAGCTGATGAAGTGTCTACATTTGTCATTGTTACAGTATCAAAATATGCCTTATTGGAATGCAAGTTGCTCCAATGTTTCTGAGCAGAATAGTAAATAATGCAAGTAACTACTAATTTTGCTATATCCTAAAATAACTGGCAATATACACAAAAACATCTGGTAATGTAAACATTTAAAATTAATAAAAAGGATTTTGTGTTTGTATTGCTAAGAGTCCGATCTTTTGCAAGAAGGACAGCATGTATAGATGCATACAGATAAAACATGTTTGTCTGCTGTTGTTACAAAAAAAGTGTAAACAGTGCGTTCATATCAAGTAATGACTCTTGATGGTAATTGGTATAATTGTAAACAGGAGCCATTTAAGTTAATAATATGGGGTAATCAAAGACTAAACTACATCTCCTGAACAAGATACAAATCTTATTTGAAAGAATTCAGAGTGCTTACTTGGTGTTTATGATGGTGCTATTAAGGAGGATTGCAGTGCAATTTTTGAAAACAATATCTGCAATCATGGCGGGGTGATCTATTACATTTCCCTCATAATTCAGGAATTTCTTCCTTTGAAAAAAAGTGTGCTAAATATAATTCTTATAAACCGGGAGAGAGATGATTTTAAACTGTTCTTGATAGCAAGGGGTGTTCAACCTTGACAATAGCATATTTTTAAGATATATCCTCTCTCCCTACCCATGGTTTTACATCTATTGAAGAAAGATGTAAAATAGTTTCTTTATAATAATAGCAAATAATTCTGACTCACCAAATAAAATATACACTTTCTTGGTTTTCTGTTACTCATATGTGTTACTTCTCCTTTTCTGTTTATGTAATTAAAAATAAGTATTTCTCTACTGAAGAAGCCCTAGCTTTATGTTTCTGAGAACACTGAACATTATAAGATCCATATCTTGATATCCCAGAGTACAATAGTTTTAGGGAATGCACTATTTTAAAACTGTCTATACGAATTCCAATGGATGCATCTGTATTAAAGAAAGTACTGGGTTAACACTTAGAAATCCATATTGCATTTCCTTCTATTTTACAAGGCTGGTGACACAATTTTACACAAATTTAATACTAACAGCACTTTGTTCATGTGCTTGCCAAACTAATTTTCCATGCAACACAGGTGTTTTCCAAATCAATTTGAATTAATGAGTCATATAAGATGGAGAGTTGTGTCAAATGCTTTGTTAAAAATCTACAGTTAGAGTTGCTTCATCTGCCAATGCTATAGTTCAATGAAATAAGTCAATTTCACATTGCTTAATCTGTGGGTTTTTTTTAAAAAAAATCAATGTTTGTGACTACTATCTCCTTTCTCTTCTACTTGCTTAAAATAAAAACAAGTTGATATGCACATGCAAGAAGAAAATATTAGGCTTGCTTCATTGTAATGTCTTTCTTTATCTGAAAAAAAATCAGTATCACCAAGTGCTTGATCTTCCAAACTCTTCAATTATTATTTCTTTTAATTATCATAGTATACCATGTGGACTATATAGATGCAACAATGGATGGAACCTAATCAAGGAAAAAAGCAATTTAGAACTAAGGAGAAATTTCCTAACAGTGAGAACAATTAACCAGTGGAATGGCTTGTCTTCACAAGTTATTAATAACCTCACTAGAGGTTATTAAGAAGAGACTGGACATCCACATATTTGGAATGGTATAAGGTCTCCTGCTTGTACAAGGATTATTAGAAGACCTCCAAGTTCCCTTCCCATTCTGTTAATAATGTTAACAGACAATGAGACTATTGCAGTTTACACAACTGAATAGAACATTTCAACAAGACAGCAAGTACAGGCACAATTCCTGTAACACTGTCTTTTTTTTTTTGCCACCAAGACATGAGCATCTCCATTAAAAAGCTCCTACAGAGAAATAAATCTCAAAAATGTGGAGAGGTAATGCATTTCAGATAGTCAACAGGAATTCACTGCTTCAAAAGTTATGTCAGTGCTTTGGCATTTACTTTAAAACATGGTGTAAATATCCAACCCAACAAGAGGAGAAAGTCTTGTTGAAGAACAATCAGCAACAATCCAACTAGGAGTAATCCTTTCTCACCACACTTTAAAAGTGTTAACAGAGACTTGAATGAAGGTGAGCCTGTTGACATTGTATACTTGATTTTAAAAAGACTTGATGAAGTTTCTTCATGAAAGGCTCTTGGGTAAACTTAGCAATAATGAGATAAGAAGACCTGTCATTTTAAGGATAGCTAACTGATTGCAAATAGAAAGCAAAGAATAGGAATAAATGATACTGAACTGGGGGGAAATAAGAGGTCAGGTCCCTCAAGGATCTTTGTTTGGAATGGTGTCTTTGCACTTATTTTTAAGTTATAATGACTTAAGGGTAAGCAATGCACTCAGCAGTTTTGTAAAAGGTATTAAATAATTGGAAAAAGTAAAATTTTAATTGATTGTTAAGAGCTCCAGAAGAATCTGTTCAGGCTGAGGCAACACTCATTTAGGGACAAACACTATTCAGTTTTAGTAATGAGGTAACACAAAATAAAACCCCAATTTCATATATAAATTGATAAGGACCAACATGGCAAGGTGAAAGTGGAAAAACACTAGGATTAAAAATCATCCAAGTGAAGCAATTAGAGAATTAGAATAGACAAATGAAAATGCTTCTCACAGTGTTTGAAAGTTACTATCCTTTGACCAGGATTTGATAAATTCATAGAGAATATATCTATTAAGAGCTAATAGTCTTAAAAACTAAATTGAAGTTTTCGCTTATCAGCTACTGTGAGGAAACAACAGACAAAGAAGAACACATCAATGAATAATGCTAAGGAAGGGCAAAGATGTGAAGAAATTGAACTAATAATAAGCTTTATCTTTCTATGGTGACCTTAGCCATAAAATATCTTCTTGTAAGGAAGACAATAAATATAAATAAATAAATAAATGTAAGCAAAAACTTATAAATATAGAAATATCACACTGACAACAAAGACTATGTTTATTTCCAGTTGTACTTATGTTTGTGAAACCAGAATCAGTAGAAAGTCTAAACAAAGAAAAATTGAGGGACTTGTAGTATGAAAATGGTTGAGAATTCCTTGGTCACAAGTAAAAATAAACAATGTGAAAATATTTACAGACACTCCCCCACATCCCGCACCTAAACTGTTTCAACTCCTACTCTCAAAACAATGCTATAGAGCACTGTACATCAGAACAAATAGACACAAGGACAATTTCTTCTGCTAACCAAATAATTCCCTCAACACTGTCCAACTATTTACAAAGTCTGCACTACTATTACTATTAATCTTCTCATCACTCCTTATCACCCACCTCCTCCCACTTGTGACTGTATGACTGTAACTTTGTTGCTTGTATCCTTATGATTTATATTATATGACTATTATTAAGTGTTTTACCTTATGATTCTTGATTCTTGACGAATGTATCTTTTCTTTTATGTACACTGAGAGCATTTACACCAAGACAAATTCCTTGTGTGTCCAATCACACTTGGCCAATAAAGAATTCTATTCTATTCTATTCTATTCTATTCTATTCTATTCTATTCTATTCTATTCTATTCTATTCTATTCTATTCTGACTGTAACCTTGTTGCTTGTATCCTAACAATTTTTATTGGCTGTTTCCTAGTGTGATTTGATTGTTTATTTGTACCCTATAACTATTATTAAGTGTTGTACCTTATGATTATGTATCTTTTCTTTTATGTACACTGAGAGCACATGCATCAAGACAAATTCCTTGTGTGTCCAATCACACTAGGCCAATAAAGAATTCTATAATGTAAAACTAGAAGAAGTAAGATAGACTAGTCTCTAGAAAATCTAATAATGTAGTAAAACTTAAATATTTGGATGATGTTTGAAAAAAAATGAAAGCAATCAAAAAAGAAGTTTGTAGAATACAAGATAGTGTAGCATCAGCTTACAATAACTCAAAGAAACAGTTACTGACAGGTAGACAATTCTGATGGAGCAATACTCATTGGGTCATAAAGGATTGAAATAACTGAATTACTGGACAACAAGGCATGCATCAAATTGATTCAAAAGCACCTGTTTCAACTCAGTGCATCAAATCAGCTCAGTGATTCAGTTCAAAAATCCAGTTCAATTGAATGTCTTTGAATGAAACCTCAAATCAAGTCTTCACATAGTCCTGATTTTGATTTGAAACCCAGAAAAAAAGATATCCCAGGAGAAGCCTCTGCTGGAACAATGGCATTCAGTCAATGGAGGGAGACTACCATACACAGGTTTAGAGTATGTTAAGTCCTCTTTTAACAAGAGCTGACTTTTTTGGAAATCTCCCAGTTACCAAACCCACTTCAAACAATGCTTAATGGCAGATTCTGGGGATGGAGGATTGGTCTTTAAAGATCAATTTCTCTTCTTCTTCCTGAAGCATTCATTAAAAAAAATATTAGAATAGGACAGTTTTAACCATGAATTGCAACTGTTAAAGACATTGAAAAATACCATCAGCATCATTAAAACAATTTTTAAATTAACTTGTTTTTCAAAAATTACCAGAACATGAAAAGATAGAAATTGTCTTTATATCTCTTGGGTCTTTATATCTCTTGGGTTTTTCTACCTATCTCATCTCTTCATTTTCATGTGTCCTTATGTTGAGCAAGAAAGTGCAAGATGGAGCTACTGTACATTGGGCTCACATGAATGAACTGAAAGGAAAATTGCTTCAACAAATAGAATAAGTAAACAAACAAAGTGAATCATCACAAAATGCCAGGTTGGCTGGGTATTGTGAAAATTACCAATTATGGAGGCTATTTGTCACTCAGGGTTGAAATGAGGAATCCTTGGAACTTCCTGAGCTTGGCTGTTTTCTTGCATACATTTCTTTACCCAAACTAGATAACATCATCAGTGCTAATTACCTAGTTTGGGTAATGAAATGTCTGCAAGAAAACAACCAAGCTCAAGGACTACCAAGGACCCCTCATTGTGACAGTTGTTGTCCAAAACATATAGAAAGCATTAGGTAGGGAAAGCTGTCCAACTATGGAAGGTTATGGTGACCTCAACAATAGCTAAAGATCGTATGACTTTTAGCTTGAGATATTCTTTTGACTTACATTGAAGATTACTATTCTACCATAACTCTGGTACTAGACAGAGGAATCATTCTCCATCATACTTGGAGAAGCCTGTTCTATATTAACATTCTCCAAATCCTGAGTTCTGATTGGTCCATGCGGACCACAACTCGATTGGTTAACTAAACTACTGTGATTGGCACGCTAAGAATCTACTGCGATTGGCCGAGCCAATTGTGAGAAATTCAAAGCGCTGTCATTGGCCACCGAGCCGCCGGCCGGCTGAATAAAGCCAAATGGCTCGCAGGTCTTGGACAGAACTGTATATTCAATAAAGAGCTGACTGTTCACTTTGGTCTCGCGTCTCAATGAACCTGATCTACCCGATCTAACACTGGCGATGAGGATGGGATCATGAGACAAGAGACCTGCCCAGCAAATGGCGCGAAACGACCAAGTAAGATGGCCAGCAGCACCATGCCACCCGCACGTTTCAACCCAGCCACTGAGGACTGGGAATCCTACACTGACCGGTTCCAGATGTTCCTGGAATGCAGCAACCTCAAGGATGCCAACGGACAGAGGAAACGGGCCGTTTTCTTGACACACTGCGGGCCCGCAGTGTTCAAGATGGCCAAAGCATTGGCAAAACCTGCCGATGTAAAAGAAATGGACTGGGCTGATCTCGAGCCCATCCTGTGCCACCATTACGCCCCGGCATTGCCCACCCTCATCCATAGGCATGATTTCTACTGCCGGGACCAACGAGAGGGCGAAGCCATCAGCGACTTCGTAGCCCAGCTGAGGGATCTCGGAGGCCTGTGTGGGTTTACCGACTTGGACGAAGCCCTGTGGGACCGGGTCGTCCTCGGACTCTGAGACCCCATCCTACAAAGCAGGCTAATGGCCAAGGGCAACATCTCCCTCACCAACACCCTCACAGAAGCGACTGCAGCCAAAGCCACCCGCAAATCGGCAGCACGGATGAGACAAACGGCCGTGCCAGACCGACTGACAGCCAGCGAGGCGACACCAACTGCAGAGAGACACATGGAGACCGGCCACCGGGCAACCACCACCCACCATGGCAACGGTGACTCACATTCCGACACCGACGACGAGGACGAAGAGATCCACTGGCTCCAGACAGAAAACGATCGGCGGGACAGGAGGGGATGTAAGTTGGGGTTCCATTGTGCCGGCTGCGGTGGCGATCACCCCCGCTCCGAATGCCATTTCCTTGATGCCATCTGCCGGCATTGCAAGAAGCGGGGGCATATCGCCAAGGTGTGCCAGAACAAGTGAAACGACAGCCCCCAACGATGAGGCAACAGCCCCCGGTGACGAGACACCCCCCCCCAGGAACTGAGATCGCCAAGGCGAGAGCCGATGGAGCCGCGACAACCGAACCCAATGACTCAGCGAGGTACAGCGGAGAGAGGAAACCCACTAGACAGTCGTCATCGGCCATTCTTCAACCATTGATGCCCGGAAGATGCACATGGAGGTAGGCATCGAGGACCAACCATGTGAAATGGAGGTGGATTCCGGATCCTACCTCTCCATGTTTTCCTGGTGCACGATTAAACACCTGGTGCCTACCATCTGCTGCCGTGAGCTGAATGACCAAAAACTGACCCTGAAAGACTACCAGGGAAACCGCATCCCTGTAGTCAGCATTGGACATTGTAAAATCACCTTCAAAGGCCACACCAAGGTACTACCACTCACGATCGTAGACAGGGACCGGCCCAGCCCTACTTGGACTGCAGTGGTTCTCCCCACTGGGAATCGAAGTGACGGGCATCCACCACACTGACGAAGCAGACTGGGCTCATGAGGGACTTCCAGGAGGTCTTCAATGACACCCTAGGCAAGTTCCAAGGGGCCCCTATCTCCTTCAACCTTAACCCAAACGTCACCCCAATCTGCTTCAAACCGTGGTGAGTGTCATTTGCACTCAAACCCAAAATTGATGAGCAGCTAGACAAGCTCATCGTGCAAGGGGTCTTAGAGCCAATTGACCATGCCCGCTGGGAAACACCTATAGTCACCCCCATCAAACCGGATGGCTCCATAAGAATTTGCGGTGACTATAAGGCCACCCTCAACCATGCTCTGCAGCAAAGCGCCTACCCCGTCCCAGTAGTACAGCACCTTCTGCACTCACTGGGGGGAGGCTGGGTCTTTGCGAAGCTCGACCTGGCACAAGCTTACCAGCAACTACTGATCAATGCCAAAACAGCCGAGGTGAAACAATTGTTACACACCGAGGGGCGTTCAGATGCAACCGACTCCAGTTTGGAGTCAGCGTCATGCCAGGATTCTTCCAAAGCCTCATGGAAAGACTTCTCCAGGGTATAAAAGGAGTGGTGTCCTACTTTGATGATGTGCTGGTGGCAGCCGCCAACAAAAAGCAATTGGAAACCCATTTAAGGGCAGTGCTGCAAAAGTTCAAAGACACCGGCCTTAAAGTTAAAAAAGGGAAATGCCAACTCTGCACCGAGAGGGTCGAATTCTTGGGGTATCTCCTAGACCGACACG
>BHEV01025611.1:0-17477 GCA_004319985.1 Emydocephalus ijimae
CTTCATTTCGTGGATCTCGAGCCAGTTGGAATAGGCATCCACTATTAGGAGGAATGTATGTCCCTTAGTAGGTCCCGCAAAATCAATGTGGATGCGGGACCACGGTCCCCGGGGTGCTTCCCATTCTGTTGGAGTTGCTTTAGGTGGGGCACTGCTAACTTCTTGGCATTTTAAACAAGTCTTTACCCAGGCTTCGATTTGTTTGTCGATGCCCGGCCACCACGCGTAGCTTCATGTGAACGCTTTCATACGCATGATGCCGGGGTGACCCTCATGCAGTGTTTTTAACACTGCTCGTTGTAACCGCTCTGGGACGACGACTCTATCCCCCCATAGGATGCAGCCTTTTTGCGAAAAAAGTTTCGCAAAAAGTTCTGTTTGCCGGTTCTTGAAGGGGGTGAAGTCGTCAGGGGTTTGTTCTACTGGCCATCCCCGTTCGACCCAGCTAAGAACTCGCGTTCGACCCAGCTAAGACAGGATCGCATTTTGTTTCGATCGCAATGTCTCTAGCTGTTAGCGGCAGTGAATGTAGCGTTTCAATCTGGAGTGTCGTAAGGGTTGGAGCTGGGTCGTCGAGGGTTTCCGGAAGTGGTGCACGTCTCAGTGCGTCAGCGTGGGGAATGGCTTTCCCCAGGCGGTGTTGCAGTCTATAGTTGTACGCAGCCAAAAACTCCGACCAGCGAGTCATTCTAGGTGATAATATATAGGGGGTTGGCTTGTCTCCCGCTATAATCCCCAGCAAAGGTTTGTGGTTGGTAACAATAGTAAAAACTCGTCCATATACATATTCATGAAACCGTTTCACAGCAGATACAACAGCAAGAGCCTCTTTATCGATTTGACTATAGTTACGTTCAGCCTTTGATAGGGTCCTTGAAAAATAGGCAATAGGGGCCTCACTACCGTTTGGTAACACATGGCTCAAAATGGCTCCTACTCCAAATGGTGACGCGTCACATGTAATTGTTAAAGGCAAAGTCTCATTATACTGCATTAAAACAGCATCTGAGGTTAATAAGTTTTTCACTTGTCAGAACGCATGCTCCTCTTGGTGCCCCCAGACCCAGGTTGCTTTTTTGTCGAGAAGTCTATGTAGGGGCTCAGCTACGGTTGCTTTGTGGGGCAGGAAGATGTTGTAAAAATTAATGAGCCCCAGAAAAGCTTGGAGATCAGTCTTATTNCACCCCAGGAACTCTACTTTATCTGTATACAGTTGACATTTATTTTTTTTAACCTTTAGGCCAGAGTCTTTAAATTTCTGGAGAACCAATTTAAGATGCTCTTCTAGTATTTCTCTATTCGGGGCAGCAATTAAAACGTCATCAAAGTATGGTACGACCCCTTTGATCCCTTGCAAGAGTCTCTCCATCAAACTTTGAAAAATCCCTGGGGCTACGCTAACTCCGAATTGGAGTCGGTTGCACTTAACTTAATTGGAGTCGGTGCGTAACGATCGTTTGTGCCTCTGCTGTTTTTTTATCTACAGGCAGTTGTTGGTAAGCCTGTGCTAAATCCAATTTAGCGAAGACTTTCCCGCCCCCCAGGGAATGGAGAAGGTGTTGTACCACCAGCATCGGGTAAGCGTTCTGTTGAAGGGCGTGATTCAGGGTGGTTCGGTAGTCCCCACAAATCTTTAACGATCCATCCGGTTTGATGGGTGTTACGATTGGGGTTTCCCAACGAGCGTGGTCTGTTGGTTCTAAAACACCCTGGGCTATTAATTTATCAAGCTGCTCATCGATCTTTGGTTTAAGGGCAAAAGGTACCTGACAAGGCTTAAGGCGGATGGGGGCTACTTCAGGGTTAAGGTTAAATGATATCAGGGTCCCCTTGTACTCACCTAGTTTGTCTGCAAAGATGTCCTGGAATTCCTGGACGAGAGCCTCCTCCCAGTTGTCGCTTCTGGTTTGGTGAATGCCGGCTACCTCGATCCTGAGTGGGGCGAACCATTGAAGGCCTAACAAGCTAGGCCGATCACGGTCGACGATGGTCAATGGTAAAGATGCAGTACGATTTTTGAATGAGACCTGGACTAGGTTGGATCCAACGACCGGAATTTGGTTTCCTTGATAATCCTTTAGTATGATTCTTTGGGTTCTGAGGTCTTGCCGCTGGACAGCAGGGATTAATTGTTTAAGGGTCTTCCAGGAAACCATCGAGAGGGACGATCCTGAATCGACTTCCATCATGCAGGGCTGGTTTTCGATGGTGACCTTCACTCGGATCTTCTTTGCATCTAGTGATGAGGCGTGACCAATTGTAATGGTTTGGTGTGCCTCTTCTCGTTTCGTTGAATTGGCCAGTGATTTATTTCTGTAGGAGTGGTTGTTCCATTGGTGGTTCAAATGTTCCCGACTCACAGGACGATTCCCTGTGGTTTGGCGGTAGTTGGTCCCCCTCTGAAGTGGGCTGGATCCTTGCTTGCTTCCACAGACCTTTCCGAAGTGGCCTCTTTTCACACAAAAGTGGCAGAGTGCGTCGAGGAATTTGCAGTCCGATCGCGGGTGGTTTGCCCCACAACCTGCACATTGATGCTGTCGTCTTTGATTACGCTGGTGGCATTGGTCACGTTCAGACCGGAGCCGGTTGACCTCCTCCTCATCACTTTCTGATGATGATTCGAGTTCCTTGTGGTGGGTTGCTATTGTGTGTCTCTCTTGGCGAGGTGAGGTTTTGCTGGCAAGTTGGCAAGTTGGCAGAGCGGTGCGTTGGTGCGGCGCATTTGGGCAGCCAACTTCCTGGTTGCTTTTGCTGCAGTAGTGTCAGCGATGATATCTGCAAGGCTGATGTCGCCTTTCGCCATCAGTTTACTTTGCACATGTGGTGCATCTAATCCCAGAACTATTCGGTCTCTCAGAGCTTCTTCGAGGTCGGCAAATCCACAGAGGCCTCCCAGGTTCCGGAGATCCGTGATGAAATCTGCAACGCTCTCTCCTTTCCGCTAGTCTCTCTGGTAAAATTCATGTCTTCGGACAAGCGTTGGTACGGTAGGTGCATAGTGGGCCCGTAGGAGGGGCTCGAGAACGTCCCAGTCCATGGATTTCACCTCAGTCGGTTTCGCTAGTGCCTTGGCCATCTTAAAAACAGCAGGTCCGCAATGGGTCAGGAACACTGCTCGCTTTTTTCCCGTAGTGGCATCCTTCAAGTTGTTGGTCTCCAGAAACATCTGTAACTGGTCCATGTACAAGTACCAGTCTTCTTGTGCCAGGTCAAATGGAGCGGGTGGTATGGCGCCGCCAGACATGGTTTCCGCTGTCGATGTGCCTTCAGCCACCTGCTCTGTTTGGTGCTCTGTAGTGTTCAGTCAGCTCTGACATCTCCGCATCCCATCCTCGTCACCAGTGTTAAGTTCTGCGCATGGGCGCAAGGAATGGAGACGAGGCAGTGAACAGTGAACTTCAACTCTTTATTAATCATTCTGAACAGAGCAAAAACCTAGGGCAGCAGCAGCCCTTTTATAGGGCAGTCTGCTGATCTAGTAACCAATGAGAAACGTGGAGTGTTAACCCCTTGAACCAATGAGAGTGGCTCGTTAACAGCCAATCAGATTCTCCTGAATGGACCAATCCGATATCGCTATTTTCGGCCAATCAGACGTGCAGGATTAGAACCCTACTTTTTCTAAAGGTTTGATAAAACTTTATTTAAGCATTTTATTAGTTCATAACACATTCAACTCTTATTTAAAACTTCAATATATACCTTACGGTTATGACTTTCAATATAATACAGAATACATAACTTCCAATCGAATTCTGCTTGGTACATTCTTATAATACACACTATATTCTTTAAAAAGAAAAAAGAAAAAAAAAGATTGTAAATATATGTAATTATAAACCCTCATTCCATTCCAGTTCAGTTTTATCATTAATAATCATTAAAATCTTAAACATCTTTAACACTTGTTTTCAATTAAATATCGTACTTCCTTAATAACACATACAATCTCCATAATTAATTTTTCCCTTCTTTCTCTTCACGTATGTTTTATAGATCATTAAATATACCTTTTGTTACATTTATTTATTGACAAGCATTCCACTGAATTACAATAGCTATTTTATCAGACATTTTAATCATACATTGTTTCATATTTTCTAAAATTATTTCTGTTTCTAATATAATCATACTAATATAACCGTATCTTTGCAGAATCCCTTTTTCCATTAAGTTTTCACCCATTATCTCTAAATAGGCCCTGTTTCTCTATATTTTGTTTCTGTCCTTTATAACTTCTTTTCCTTTCTTTCTTCCCTCTCATCTTCTCCCTCCCCTTTTTACCCCCTTGTCTCTCTACTTCTAATTCTCTCTTCTCCCTCTTCTTTTGCTTTCTAAATTTATGCTTATTTTTCACTCTATTTTTTTTAGTTGTTTTTCCCAATCTTAAATTTTCCATTCTCTTTCCCCCTTTTCCTTTTTTTCCCCCATCCAAGATTACTTGTTCATTAAAGATGGCTTCTTCTTTGTCGCAATCTTCTTGTTCTGCAGGCATTTCTTGTTGTTTCTCATAATTCCAAATCTTCATTTCTAAAAACTGAAATACGAAGCCAAAAAAACCTCTCCCTTCTTGTGGATCTTCTTTGTACTTTTTAAGTTCCATTTTCAGTTCTTCTAAAAGTGGAGCCATTTTCAACAGTTTTAAACAGCCACCCGATTGATTTTAGTCATTCAAAACAATAACCAAGAATCCAGAAATCATCAAGTAATCCAGATAGTCCCGAGTTATATCTTCTTATTTCTTTTTCGACTTTCTCTTCCTGCGGTTTTTGTTGCAATATTTCAGTTAGAATGTATCCTTTGGAATTCTTGTTGAGATTTTGCTGTAAGTTCTTTTTTAATTCCAGGCAGTCTCCTCCCTTCCAGATCCTGCCCTTTTATTCTTTTTCTCTACTTTCCTGTTTCAAAAGCTTTTAATTATCCAGAAATCTTTATTATCCCTTTGACTTTTTATTTTCAGTATTAAATGCCTATTAATGTCAAAGTGGATTTTTTTTCCAATTTCTTGCTTAAGTCTCTTAGCTGTTGGTATAGGAAAAGGAGAAAAAAAACAATTTTTTTTCCCTTTTCTCTCTCCTTCGCAACTTAAAAATCTTCTTAGGGAACAATGTTATTTAATAGTTTCAATTCTAGGGTACCTTATTTGTTGCTTTTGCTGTTTGACCCAGTCAACCAAAACTTTCTCTTCTTATCTTCCTCCTGCACATTCTTTTCCGGTCGAGTTCTTCTTTGTGGTGGCCATTTCTGACCACCACTGCGACCGCCTTCGGGAAAGGGAGTAATGGCCAGCTGGGGAGGAGAGATGCGGCTCTCCTCAACCCTGCAGGCAGTCTCCCCCCTCTTCACCACATCTATGGAGTGGCTTAGCCCTGAAACCAGCTGGCTCGGGGCGCTCCAGTGGCGAGCACGGATCGAAGCCTTGCAGAGACAAGGTTTCGGTCTGTCGCTGAAGAAGCTCAAACCAGAAACCCAAGATTAATGAGTTCTGATTCACTAGGACAAGTATAACTGCAGCCTCTAGTATAAAGTTTGTGAACTACAGCATCTTGTAAAGTTGTTCTGCAGTTCTGTTACCTGGATGTTGACTTTCATTCTCCTCATTCCTTGCAACCTTGATATCTCTACTGACTTTTACTCTCTATAATCTTTGGTATAGCTCTCTGTGAACATCTCTTTTTGGAATTAAATTTTGGATATCACAACTATGACTTGCCAATCCTATCTGTACCTAGGAAAGAAGAATGCAGTTTATAGAGAGTGCAACCACTAATAATTTCTGGTAATTGGAAAAACTACGTGATGCAATTATAACGGAAAAGCAAAAATAATTCAGAATGAAGACAACTAGCTTTATCATTGTCACAAACATTTTAAAACTTGTACCTTTTAAAAAGCCATTTCAGCAGATGAGAAAATAGAATAGAACAACTAATAGTAATTTACAAATACAGCGGTACTCTGATACACAACTGCTTTGAAACTTATTGATGCATTTTGACATGAAAATTTGTCCTGGTACTCATCATTTGTTTGCTACTTAGTGCACAAGCTGGAACTGGTCACTGTTGGCTACCTTGTGACTCACTAGATTATTCCTTCTGAGAAAAATGTGTTTGGTACTCATTGTTCATTGTGCCTCCCAGAACCAATTAATGATGAGTACCGAGGTAGCATTGTAGTATATTTATTGTCATACTCTAGCAACATCTGTATGTACATCACATATTAAATGACTATTTTCAAAAACCAGTTGTTTGTATTTAAATGGCTTTTTTCTGTTTCATTTGATACATTGCACATATCTATGGGTACTTAAAAAAATAATAAATAAGAGTGTCATGCACTATGATAAAGTGGTGCTTTAAAGTAGGTATTTGAAGAACTATCAAATCACACCACAACAAAGGGTGAATTGTGTGAGAAAGAACTGAAAGACACTACTGGGACTGGTAATAGTACTTAAAATTATGAAAATAGAAGGAAAAAAGGACATAGTTTTGAAATGATGACTGTAATTGGCTATTATACACAAAAATGAATGAAGTTTAAATTCTTTCACGTGAAAGTTGTCCCAGAACTGCTGATGTAATTTCCATCACATTTCAAAGTAGCTTCTCTGTCACTGGGCATTAAACAGATAATCAGTTTTTCCACAATGTTCCTAGCAATGTCTATATCAACAATCTAAAAAAAAATACTGATTCCTAGTAAATGGCTTGAAATACAAGGACTTTACTCATTAAGAAATTGGCTGATGTGTAGGCAACATGTGTTCATTCCCCACAAGTTTCAAGTAGCTATTTTCTAGTTTACTGCTACTCAACAATTGAAACTGACTTGATCAAAGGAAAACTGTTCCAAGACACATCAGGGTGGTAGCCTTAGCAATGGACCATACAGCGGATATACGCTCCAGGCTAAAATGCAATAAAACAACCTTAAGTTTCAGATATACCCAGAAAAGGGAAAAGACTATTCTTCCTATTGTCTTTCTACAGGGCATAACACGCCCCCCCCAGGAGTGTCCAATAACTTGTTGCCTTTGTTAAAGCAAGGGCTGCACAAGAATAATGGGAGCCCTGTCAAAACTCACTCTGCCTTTGCTCCTCGTTTTGTCTGAGTAATCCCATAGCAGGTCATTTACTTGACAACAAAAATTTAAGAATCTCTCTAATTTACTTTTTGCTGAGTCCTAAAACCATACAATGAAAATATACATTATGATTAAAAGATGGGAAGGGAGGGAGCAGAATACACATGGGGAAAGTGGGATCTACAATTGGTTCATCAACCAGCTCCAGCATGATACTCCCCTATCGGGAGTGAAGCCCAACTGGCAGAGCTAGGTCTTCAGGCCTTACAGAAGGTCAGAAGGCTGGGGGAGATCTCACTGCAGGGGACAATATGTTCCTAAGGGCTGAGTAGACTCTTTTCCTGGATCCTGCTAGCTGAAATTGTTTGACCAAGGGAATCCACAGCATGCCTCCTCAAGCAGATGAGTAGGGCTGTCCAATTGGGGTGAGACAGTTCTTCAAGTAACCTGGACCCATTGCATGCTTTAAAGGTAATAACTAACACCTTGAATTGCCCCAGACGCAAACCAGCAGCCAGTGCAGTTCATGGAAGAGAGCCACTCTAGATGCCTGAGCTATTACATTCTGCACCAGTTGTAGCTTGTGAATGCTGTTCAAGATTAGCTACATGTAAAGAGCATTACCGTAGTACAGGGTGACCAGAGCTTAAATGACTGAGCATGGGGACTCGTGATCCAGGAAAGATTGCAATTGGTGTTAACAACCCAATTGTACAAAAGCTTTCTTTAAGCAGGTGTTGCAAGTCTAGGAGAATTCCCAAGTTGTGAATTAGGTGTGTTTCTGCCACCCATTCAGAACTAAAGATGTCAAAGTCCCAGATCTTAAAGCTCCAGCACCCAAAGCCACTTGGTCTTGCCAGGGTTCAGTTGAAGACTGTTATCTGCCACCCAGGCTCCCTTAGCCTGCTGGCACTGCAAGAGGGCAGCAACAGCATCACCTGGATCACCAGGGATGGAGGATATAGAGTTGAGTATCATCACCATACTGATGATATCCCGAAGATGCTTTTTCAAGAGGCAACTGGACTTCCTTGTTTTTCTTTGAAGATGTCTTGCTTCTTATCCAAGAAGCTTCTTCGGCTTCAGGTGCTTCTTCAGATAAGCGAAACATCTTCAGAGAAAAACGAGAAAGTCCAGCTGCCCCTAGAAAAAGCACCTTTGGGACAACTATGATCTGGATGTCTGAGAATCTCAATAGACATACTTATGATACCTCAAGCCATGGTAATGGAGAATCTCATCCAGTGGCTTCATGTTCTATGTTTAAAATACCATTGGTATGAAACTCACTAGATTAGACCAATCCCGAGCATAATCTATTGCGTAAGACTGTTTTACTGTTTTACACTCAGGTTTTGATGATGCCTGAGCTTATGGCTGGATACTGAAGTATCTCTAATTAGAGACACTGAGGGACTTTAATTTACATGCCCTGAGGCTAGAGTTGGCTTAGGATTCCATGCCCCCCCATGAGCTTGTGCCAGGTGATCCCTGGATCAACTCATAAAAGTGCCCATACCCTGGATTCAGTTTTTATCAGTCCTCTCAACACAACTGACACCTTGAGGGATGGAAAATTAGTTGGATGGTCTGCCCTAAGAGGAGGGTGTTTTCTTGAAGATATTAGGGATTTTCCCAGCAACCTGGTCGTGAGCATGGTTTATTTCTGGAACCGTCAAACAATAAGTACGAAGGATATAACCTTTCTCCACTTGTCATATTAACTGTCAAAAAATGAAAGCTAAAATATGAATATAATGAAACAGGAATATAAACTCTTCAAAATTTCATTGAGAAGCAACATTTGAGGGGCCTACACTTTTCCTAATTAGTACAGGAGGGAAAATCCATGACCACTTTGCAAAATGTTTTCAGATAAATCACTCATCTGAAATGCCTTGCAGCATATGTTGCTGCAGTAACCTGAGTACCAAAAAGTTACATCCCAATGCATCTTGGGATGAACCTTATTGTTACTGTCTCATTTTTTAATTGTAAAGCTGGTTAAAAGGATTTGCATAAGTTGGCTGCAGATAATATTTGCATTACTTTAATGTTGCTTGAAAACAAAACATCTTTGATCTGGTTAATGTGCCTAGGTTTGGTTATGCCAAGTGCACTGAGGGTTTGGGATCCCAGCATGATTTGTGTTAGATGGGCACGGAGTGAAGAGGCGGACATGAGAATAACAGGGAGCTTCTTTATTTGTGCTGAAAATATAAGCCACAGAATTGTGGCTGGCACCGACTTATGTAGCTGGCACTGTCCAACACTTCAGCCACTGGTGGGACTTTATTCTTCCTACCAGTGTCTGGGCCAATCGGTGGAGTCTGACATCAGACTCCACTTGGCTGGCCATATAAGGCAATACTTAACAATTTACTTGATGTAATATAGAATTTAAACTTTATCATCCCTGGTAGAAAATAAGTGTTTTACTTTTGATTAAAAGAAAGCAAGTCTCTCTCTGTGTGACCAGAAAAATCTGCTTTTTTATTTTTTATTTATTTATTTTGATTTGTCAATCTCTTAAAAGATAATAAGTAGAAGTATATACATAGTTATGAATACATGAAATGCGTACATATGAGAAAAATGAAAGAAACAAGAGGAGAGGGATGGTAGGCACGTTGGTGCACTCATGCACGCCCCCTACAGACCTCTTAGGAAAGGGGTGAGATCAATAGTAGCCAGTCTAAGGTTAAAGATTTTGGGGTTTGGGGAAGAAATCACAGAGTCAGGTAGAGTATTCCAGACATTGACCACTCTGTTGCTGAAGTTGTATTTCCTAAAATCAAGTTTGGTGGCGGTTAACCTTGAGTTTGTATCTATTGTGTGCTCTTGTGTTGTTATGGTTGAAGCTGAAGTATTCATTGACAGGTAAGTCATTGCAATGTATGATTTTATATGCCATACTTAGATCAGACTGAAGATGGAGTAATTCAAGGTTTTCTAGGTCTAGAATTTCAAGTCTAGTGGCATAAGGTATTCTAAAACGAGTGGAGGAGTGGAGAACTCTTCTTGTGAAATATTTCTGTGCTATCAACTGTGCTAATATTAGATACGTAATGTGGGTTCCAGACTGATTAGCCGTATTTGAGTATTGGTCTAGCAAATGTTTTGTATGCTCTAGTTAGTAGTGTGATATTACTAGAGAAAAGGCTACGTAGGATTAGGTTAACAGCTCTTAATGCCTTTTTGGCTATGTAGTTACAGTGGGTTCTAGCACTAAGACCATTAGAGATGAGTATTCCAAGGTCCTTTAGAGAGCTTGGATCATCAACAAGGTCTTGACTATTCAGCCTGTATTTTATTTTCTGATTTTTTTGCCAATATGTAAGACAGAGCATTTATTTGTTGAGATTTGAAGTTGCCATTTGTTTGACCATTCTGATACATAGTCAAGATCTTTTTGAAAGGTAGCAGTATTGTCTGTGGTGTTGAATAGCTTTACATCATTAGCGAAGAGAATGCAGTTGCTCTTAATATGATCACAGAGGTCATTTATGTAGAGTATGAAGAGAGTTGGTCCTAGATCACTGCCTTGGGGGACAGCACTATTGAGAGGTACAGAATTTGATAGGACACTCCCAATTTTGACCACTTGTCTGTTTGACAGGAATGCTTCTATCCAGTTATGCAGGTGTCCAGAGATACCGTAAGATTTTAGTTTTAGGAGTAGTTTGTTGTGTACCACTGAATCAAAGGCTTTACAGAAGTCTATGTAGATTGCGTCTATTGTTTTGCCCTGATCGAGTTGTGCAGTCCATATGTTTTTGCAGTGTAAGAGTTGCAGATTAGAGGATAGTTTTTTTCTGAAATCAAATTGTTTATTAGGGAGTAGGTTGTTTGTCTCTAAGTAGAGGATAATGGATTGGTTAATAATTGATTCATTGACTTTACAGTTGACGCAGCACAAGGAGATTGTTCTGTAATTTTCAACTAGGCTTGGGTCTCCCTTTTTGAAGATGGGGATGACCATGGATTGTGACCATGATCCATTGCTGTTTACAAATACTGAGCCAAAGAATGTGTTAAAGATGTTGGCTTTAATGGTGTCGTCGTTGCAGTCTTTACCATTAGGTCCTTTCAGGGGTGGGATGGACTTTGAGTCTTTTAGTTTGTTGTTTACAAAATTGCAAAAAGTGCAGGTGGAATTGGTGCGTAGAAGGTTTTCCTCTTGTTTAATGTAATAATTGGTGCATTCTGTCTTTATCTGGTAGCATAATTTTTTATATCAGCTTTTGAAGTTGGCAACATGACCAGATATGTTTTTCCGCCAGAATGATCTCTTTTTGGATTGAAGTTTCCTTATTGTTATGGATAATCTGTTTTTTTTTGGGGGGGGGAGTTGTTATTAGTACATATAGTTTGATGACTCTTTTGACTTCAAGTAAAAATATGTTGTAATGGTCTTCAACAGTATTGCATCCAGTGAATAGAGATTGCCAGTCAAGAGATGAGAGATTGTGGTCTATAAAATCATAGTTGCGTTTTTTGAAGTTATAATTTGGGATTATGTCATTGTGATGATTTTTGTGTGGGAGTATTTGAGACAAAAGTCAATCATATTGTAGTCACTGTTGGAAAAGGGTTTTTAGTTTGTATTCCGTAAATTAAATTCAAACTATTGCAGAAGATGAGATTGAGGCAGTTGTTAAGTTTAGTACTGTTGGTTACTATTTGTTCCAGTCCCAGATTTGTAACAGCATTGTAGAAGGCTGCATGTTTGGGTTCAGTTGTACATTCATTTAGGGTCCAGTTACTATGAGGTAGATTGAAGTCACCAAGAAAGATAAAAGCGTGGGGGCAGGATATTGCCATGTTAGTAGTGAATTTAGCTTGTTTACATGTTCGATGTCATAATCAGGTGCTCTGTAACATAGTAAGAATCAAAATGTGATATTTAAGGACAGTTCACAGATGATGGTCTCAGGAAGAGCAAGCTCCTGGGTAACTTGGATGTTTTTTTAGATGTAAGGACTTTTTATAGAAAATAGCAACACCACCTCCTCTACAAATTTTACGATCTGATTGGTAAACATGACAGTCTCTTATTGTGGTAATGGAATAAGGGGAGATGCGTTGAGCCATGTTTCACAGACAAATATGATGTTGAATTTAACCATATTTAGTAAGAGGCGAAATTCAGGTATTTTATTCACAAGGCTTCTTGAATTGAGTAGCTTGCATTTAAGGCCAGATGTAGTTGGAATTGAGGTAGATAGAGGCATGTGTGCCTAGTCTTGTGAGTTGTGTGACTTACTTTTGATACAGTCAGCACGGTAGTCAATGTACAGGTCCTTTTCTCTATTGTCTAGATGTTTTTTGAGTGCTGTGTGGAGTACACGGGAGCGGGCACGTTGCTGTATGGTTAGGTCGGGGTGAGAACAGAGGTTCTTATGGTTGGTGTTGCTTTTGGCAAGTGAATTTATACTATAAATGAATTTACATTTGCTTGATTCATTTTTGCAAATGACCCTGCAGAAACATGGGGCTACAGAGCCATCTCTGTTTTTTGAACTCTCAGCCAATGTGGGAAATGTCAAGTATTTCATCAGGGGAGATGGCTGATGCTTGATAATCACTTTTGATGTTTTGGACAGTTGTGGTGTCATCATTGTCATTGATGTCCTCCAGACCAAATAAGATGGCGTTTGGACATTTCCATTCGCACTCAATAGCTTCTCTGATAAGGATTGGGATATCATTATTTGTCTGATTTATGTTTTTTTGTGGATTGGGTTGTGGATTGGGTTGTGGTTGTTGGGTAGAGATGTGGTTTGTAGCGATTGGATGTTCAGGTTTTTGCGTTGTGTCTTTTTTTTCAAGGTTGGATAATCTTTCTTTTAAAGCATCCAGGGATGCTACTATGGTGTCATGTTATTCATGTTTCTATGGTATCAACTCTTTCAAACAGATCCAGTTTGGGTCTCCATGATTTGCAGAGAAATGGAAATTCATTGGATGATTCTAGGTATTGAATCATTTGCTCAGGTAATCCCAAGCAGTCATGATGAGCGTATTTGTTATATAGAGAACATTTGATGGAATTTTCATTATCCTTTAGAATTTTATAGCATTTAAGGCATGTGCAGGAGTCTTATGGTTCATTGGTGGGGATTATTTTCTCTTTAGGTTGTGGTTTGGCATTGGATTTTTTTCTTGGCATGGTAGGTTTGTTAAGATGGTACGTTGATTAAATTACTTAATGAAACAATTTTGGGTATCCAATATAGCCCATATCACACCAATCAATCAGTTGCAATAATCTCTCTAGTCAAATAATTTTGCTAAGCAACAATCAGTCTAATCAATTAATTACACTAATCGCGAATCAATTAATTACATTAATCATTAATCACACTGTTCAATTAAATTCACTAAATCACTAATTTTACTAATTGATTAAATTACTGAATCTTGATCTTTTAAACTAATCAATAATCACACCATTTGAACTAAACACTCTTATCACACTAATCAATTAAAACAATAAATCAATTAAACCATTAATAAATTATTTTATAGAAATTGATTATCTAATCATTGATATAGGTAATGAGGTAGAAAAGTTGTAAGTTTTGAGGTAATAAATTAATCAGTGTTTGATTAAAGTAATGAGGTAGTATTGAGAGTCTGCAAGGAAAGGGTTAATTGTTTTACTAGCAGCTGTTATTTACTGGGTGGGAGGAATTTTTGCTCAGATGGCTGCTGCTATTATGATGTAAACAATAGGCTGTAACAGGATGTTTTTCTAGTGGTATTAAACTTGGGTTTCAACTAACATATCCTGCAACCTCTGGGACAAGCACATGAGCATGTTGGCTATCCAATATTACACATCTAAGACTTAAGAGGAGCTCAGTTGGGATGTCCAGGGAACCAAGTTGAGTTTGTAGCAGTTGAAACGAGAGGTTATTCCTAGCTCAATCTCTGTCCTCCATATTCTCATCTGATGTTTCAGATAAGTAACAAAAGCTTTTGCTGAAACATCTGAGAAAGCTGGTCCCTTCCAAAATTGCATCTTTGGCCTGAAGATAATGTCTCCTGTATCACCAGTGAAATAAAATACTCCACTAAATATGTGTTGTTTTTGGAAAACATTCAGGCATGCACTTCAGTATTCTGCTTATACTGGGTATTTTTTTTAAGGAAATATATCCATAACACTTTCATCTCCTTCCATGAAGAACAGCTTCTCTACTGGCTTATATTAATGTTTGTGAATTGCAAACCTATATATCTTCTAGCAAACAGAGGACAGAAACTCATATGGGCAAGATCATCCAATTTGGCCGCATAAAGTTAGCTATATTGATAAGATCATGTTGGTTAAGAAACTGAATTAAGGATTAGAAAATCCCCAATGGAAAT
Organism: Emydocephalus ijimae; assembly: GCA_004319985.1. Taxonomy (NCBI): domain Eukaryota; kingdom Metazoa; phylum Chordata; class Lepidosauria; order Squamata; family Elapidae; genus Emydocephalus; species Emydocephalus ijimae. Next base: position 14,471 of record BHEV01025611.1, read on the forward strand.
CTTTCTTCCATGAATTGTTATGGATCTTGGACAAATCACAGATTTTTGGCATCAGCAACCCGAAATACCTGAAATTTGGAAGGCTAATACTTTGCAGGGCTATTATTTTATTTCACAAAACCATATCTTGCAAAGGATTTATTTCAAGGATTACCGCTAGGTCACAGGCAGAATGTTGTAAATGCTTAGAAGCACTGTTCAAACATTAAGTCTTAAATCAGATTAATCCATTGCCTTACTCTAAAAAGAAAGTAGAATTGCCTTACCTCTTCCTTTAACTGGCAAAGGCTATCTGGGAATTCAGAGGAAAGCCCTTCACATGTCCATCAGATCCTTAGTTATGGGATGTACCACATATTAAACATTCCTTCCCAAATTAATTACAAAACTTCAGATACTAAAATGACTAGAATAGATCCAAGGTGGAAAAATTAATTTAAACCAGACTTCACTGCTGATTCCAATCTTAAATACATTAATGCGGCAACAAGCCTTGCTTAATTCCAGACACTTCTGACTATCTCTCTGTTGATAGCTTGGAATTATCTGGTGCTACCGAGCCTCTTAATAGGCGATTAGAGTAGTGATCTCTGGCTACTGTCAAAGCTTCATCCAGGGCTTGGCAATAAAATTTGAAGCTTAGATTCACCCCCAGGAACTAGCAGAAGAGTCAAGGACTTGATATATCTGTTACTGCAGAAGCCCTAATAATGAGGATGGTCAGCTACTGTGGAATCAAGCAATCCAGCCTTTTATTTGTAACCACTTCAGGGTTTAATTCTTATGTCTCTCTGTCATGTTTGTTTTATAAGCCTTGGAAGTGGAGAACATCTACACCAAATGTTGATAGCTGTCCTGTCTTGCCTGAGGCTTTTGCTTCCAGCCTTGTCAACTTTAGTCTTAAAAGTATGTACAAATCACTCTTTACTAAAAATTTAAGTAGACTTATACTATTCTATAGAAAAGTGGTCCCCAACCGGTGGGCTATGAGAAAATGTTGGTGGGCCACAGAGAAATCTCACCCCCAGAACACCCCCACAAAGCAATTAATCCAGGCTGTGCAGAAACACAAGGCTACGCCGCCCACATGGCCCGCGGGGACCCTCCCTGCCCACTCACTCCTTACCCGGTAAACTTGCCTGCTAAATTTCTATTTTTCCAACCATCATCTGTTCTGCTGTGCCAGGAGATTTAGATTAGCTAGGAAGCAGGAAATGGTTGGATTTCTTGCTTTCTAGCTAGTCTTTAGATCTTTGGTTCAGCACAGCCAAACCTCCCTTAGGACTGAAGTTTTGATTGCAAGCAAATTCAGTGCAGACTCATGGCAAGCAAATTTGAGAGACTGAGCTAGCCGATGGCAGATAGATAGATCACTGAATGATTCTGTGAGCAACTCAATCTGCCTGCTTTGCCTGATGTTGGGTAAAAGTTGCTCTTTTTTTAAATAAAAAATTCAATATTTACATACATGGTGTGTTGTAAGTTAATTTTGTGAGTTTGCTTGCTAGTAAATTTTATGAGTTTCCTTGCAAGCAAATTTTATGTGACAGACTGAGCTAGCCAATGGCAGATAGATTTCTGAATGAATCTGTGATTCTGTGAGCAACTCAATTGGCCTGCCTGCTTTGCCTGATTTTATGTAAAAGTTATTCTTTTTCATAAAAAAAAATCAATTTATATTTATAATATTTACATACAAGCCATGTCCAGCCAGTCACATGACCATCAAGCCACACCCACAAATTAGGCCACACCCACAGAACCAATTAGTGGTCCCTGGGATCTAAAATTATGAGTTTGGTGGTCCCTGAGGTCCAAAAGGTTGGCGATCCCTGCTATAAAACATTCTGTTTGCTCATCATTATTTTCACTATTTCTGGAGGTCATCAAGATGAGAAAAGATTATTTAGAAATCTAATTTAAGAATGAACGTTGAGTGTAAATGGGGACAGGCCAAAACTAACTGAAGCTTTTTAAAATAATTGTTTTATTATTATTTCCTAGACATTAAGTTTTTGCTACATTATGAATTAATTTTTGGAGGTAAAACTTATCCAAGATTTTGACGGCTGTACAAACAGTACTTGTGAAGTCACACATGTTTTACTCCTAGTTTAGCTTATCAGTCACACTCTATTACTGGTATGGCATAGGAGCTAATCACATAACTACAGCAGTCACATAGATTCTTCCTATATAAGTATCTAGTTTCTCCTGGTCCATAGCCTGGGAAGTAATATGAGTAAGTTGATCTTACTATATGAACTTCCATTTCAATACATTAACTTTGTCATTTAGCATATGAACTTTTCTATATACCTAACTCCCAATGATTATTCCTTTTTGTCCAAAAGTTGATAAGAAAAAAGAGGTGGAGCCATGAGATGGTGAGAGACAGACAGGAACATAATACGGCAATAGTAATATTAAACTTGCTAAAGATGTCCAAAATATACTTGCAGCAGAAGATGAAAATCTGGGGCCAGCATGGTATCCGGACCTAGATAATTTAAAAACGTGTAGTTTTTGGAATTTTTAATTGACTGCCATGAAGTTTTTGTATGTTAAATTAAAATGCATAAGGAACTCTCTTATACAATACAAATTAGAGAACAGACAATGTTATGTCAATTATACCCAAAGTTTTATATCAGTATAAAGTACATTTATATAGTGTTTAGAAAAGCAATGCCTGTCTGAATTGCTGGAGGATACATTGTATCCCTAAGAAGAGTGGAAAGCGGCTGAGAAGCTCTTAAAGGGAACTTTTTTTTTTCTTCACTCTCCCACCCAGTAGAAACAGCAGATGAAGATTTGAAATTTATTTGGGCACTGAAGGTGAACTATTTTGAAAGTTGAAGTCAAGGGATAAAAGACTTCTTGGACATTGGACTTAAAAATTTAAGGAATTGGAAAACCAATTCACAGAGGTATGGATTTCTGATCATTTAAAAATTGTTGCAAGTGGGAAGGGAGAGGAAAAAAATTGGAGCAGAAGTGGAAAAAG
>BHEV01025613.1:0-18123 GCA_004319985.1 Emydocephalus ijimae
GATAGATAGATAGATAGATAGATAGATAGATAGATAGATAGATAGATAGATAGATAGATATAAGGTAAAGGTAAAGGTTCTCCTTGCACATGCGTGCTGATTGTTTCTGGTTCTAGGGGCCGGTGCTCATCTCAGTTACAAAGCCTAAGTGCCAGTGCTGTCCAAAGATGTCTCTGTGGTCATGTGGTCGGCATGACTAAATGCCAAAAGCACACTGAATGCTGTTACCTTCCCACCAAAGTGCTCCCTATTTTTCTACTTGCATTTTTACATGCTTTCAAATTGCTAAGTTGGCAGAAGCTGGGACATGTAACGGGAGCTCCTTCTGCTACACGGCGCTAGGGATTCAAACTGCCAAACTGTAAACCTTTCTGATTGACAAACTCAGTGTCTCAGCCATTGAGCCTATATAAATCTTTTATATAGATTTAGATAGATATAGATAAGTATAAATGATGAAAATGAAGATAGATGGATAGATAGATAGATAGATAGATAGATAGATAGATAGATAGATAGATAGATAGACAGACAGATAGATAGATAGATGAGAGAGGGGGGCGGGAGGGAGGGAGAGAGAGAGAGAGAGATGGACAGACAGGCATGCTCCTGTCTAAACTCTTGGAATACTTCTTAGAAGTTTGATAAAACAGGATCCTGCCCATAAATTCTCTCTCAGCAAAGGCTGTTGAGATGCCCTTTGCACAAGTGGACTGGAGTTGATGCCCTACGCCAGGGGTCTCCAACCGTGGCAACTTTAAGACTTGTGGACTTCAACTCCCAGAATTCCTCAGCCAGCAAAGTTGCCAAGGTTGGAGACCCCTGCCCTACGCAACTTGAGGACACNGCCCTTTGCACAAGTGGACTGGAGTTGATGTCCTACGCCAGGGGTCTCCAACCGTGGCAACTTTAAGACTTGTGGACTTCAACTCCCAGAATTCCTCAGCCAGCAAAGTTGCCAAGGTTGGAGACCCCTGCCCTACGCAACTTGAGGACACCTTGATTAGAAAGGCTTTGTGTGAGAACTGAAATACCTTTTAGTTTGTTACCCAGAATCAAAGGAAGCCCAAAGGCAGCTGAATGTACCAAGTATCACAATAGACCATGTAACCTTTCTTCAGTACAAATAAGGGGTTTGGACTTTCAAAGAAGTCAGGGCCCAGTAAATCATTAAGTGAGTTTTAAGTGAGAGGTCTGCAGCTGTACCTTAAGTCTGCTATCCTGGATGGAGCCCAGTCCTAGAACTGATCCTGTTTATTAGCAGTCTACTATTGGCAAACCCAATCCTTCCAGGCGAGGGGGGGGGAGGCAAAACTGCTTCGGGGAGGTCAAATAGGTCAGCCTGACTTCCAACTGATCCCACTCTGGGAAAGACCCAATACCACTAGTTTTCCCAGAGCCCCTTCCACACTGTCCCCCAAACCGAGTTAGGGCTGGGTCTTTACAAGGAGAACCGAATCGGGGCTGCCGACCCCCGTTTCCATGTACTCTTCCCTCATCAGACCTATGGGATACGCAGCCCCGAAAGGGAAGGGAAGAGCTCCGGGGGCGGCCAGACCTGGGGGTTCGTTGCTCGGCGCTTTCGGCTTCGAGCCGGGAATCGCGGGCTCCGAACTAAACAAAGAGGGGAATCGGAGGCAAGATCTCCGTTAAGTCCCGGATCGGGAGATCTGCTGCAGTCCGCCAGTTACAGAAACATCCAGAGCTGCGGTTCGGGGAGAACCCTTGCGGGCTTGACTTGCAAGGTGTGTGTGTGTCTGTGTGTGTGTCTGTCTGTCTGTGTATGTGTCTGTCTGTGTGTGTGTGTGTGTGGTCAGCCGGCCCGGGCAAAGGGGGCGAGCCGATCCTAGGATCGGTGCCCTCCGAGGGGAAGGGAGCCCGTGCAATCCTTCGGAGCGGCCGCGCTACTCCAAGGTCGCACCCCCCCTCCCCCAATAAACTGCGTCTCGGGCCCCCGCTGCTTCAGTCCGACCAAGTGCTCTGCCCCGATACCCAGACATCTATCTCCCCCCCTCCCACCGCTCCTTTCTCGTCTTCGCCCTCGCCTTCCTCCTTCGAGACCGTCAAGCCTGGGTACCTTTCCAGATCGACCCGCGGGATCGGGCGGCCGTGCCTTTGCCTCCGCCGGCCAAGCAGACACACAAAGAAGCCGGCAAGTTGGGTTTTTACCTGGAGCCCGGAGCTGTGGCTGTGGCTGTGGCTGTGGCAGCTGGCCGGAGTGCACCCATCAGCCGAACCGAGGCAGGCTGCGCCCTCGGCTCCAGATGCGCCTGGTGGGCTGCCGCCTTCTCCTCCTGAGGCTCCCTTCCCCTCCCCCGGCGGACGGCGACACAGCGCTCCTTGGAGTCCGGCGAGCTGCCCCGGGGCTTCTCCTGGCACAAGGAAATGCGCCTGGGCGATCGCCCGCTGCGGGAAAGTCTGCCCAGATTGCTCGGTCGGGAAAAAGGAAAGGGGAAGGGAAAAGGGAACGTCCCCCTCCTTCCCCTCCCTTGCTCCAGCTTTTGGCCTGAGAGCCGCCTCTAGCGTTGACAAGTCAGACAACCTTTCCAGAACTTAAGGTGCGTTTCCCATTCCCTGAGCTGTACATTTTGGATTGATTTGGCAGCGAGAGTCCCGTGAGAGGTGTTGAAATTTTGCTAGCGAAGGTCTGTCTTCTCGAATCTTTCCCCTCTTCCTTGATGTAGTAGCCACGCCTTTCCTGGATACATTGTAAGCTGCCCTTCTTTCGAGAAACTTTTCAGAGAGGTTCTCTGTGCTCCCATGATTTTACCTGCCAAACAAGGACTTTCCTAGATACCAAGGATGAAGGGGGAGAATGAATGAATGAATGAATGAATGAATGGGATATCTTCCCATTTTACCTCATTCCAAGGCCGGTTTTCCCCAGCCTGGACCAAATTATATAGGAGTCCAGAGGACTGAGAGGTTCTCATAATATTTATTTATTTTATTTATTTTGTCAAGTGATTATTAGATAACAGGTATAAGTATAAACATAGTTATGAACACATGAAATGGATACATATAAGAAAAATAACAAGAAACAATAGGACAGGGAAGGTAGGCACATTGGTGTGCTTACACACCTCCCCAACAGACCTCTTAGGAAAGGGGTGAGTGAGGTCAATAGTAGACAGTCTAAGGTTAAAATTTTTGGGGTTTGGGGAAGAAACCACAGAGTCAGGTAGAATATTCCAGATGTTGACCACTCTGTTGCTGAAGTCGTATTTCATGCAGTCAAGTTTGGTGTAGTTAACCTTGAGTTTGTATCTATTGTTTGCTCATGTGTTGTAATGGTTGAAGCTGAAGTATTCATTGACAGATGGGACATTGCAATATATGATTTTATATACTATACTTAGATCAGACCGAAGGCGGCGTAGTTCTAGGTTTTCTAGGTCTAGAATTTCAAATCTGGTGGCATAAGTTTGACCCCCAAGGTCAGAGAAGCAAGGTAGGTATCATAAAAAAAGCCTATTCCATCTTTAAAAGCCTATTCCATTTGGGGCTAGAAAATGATGCATCCAGATCGAAAGAAGTCTATATAGACAGGGTTTCCGTATGATTAATTCCCTTAATATTGATTTAGCAAAGCCAGGTACCCCATAATAGTTCTCAAGTTCCAATTCTGCTATCTACTGATTTCTGCCAAAATTTTATTTTGCAACATTGCGGTTTCTAAAGAAGGTGTGTGCACATAGCTTAACTGCTGAAATTTGTGCAAATATTAATGCTTGGGTATAAATAGGTACATAATGTTGTCGGCTTTACCCTATATTTTTGGCTTTGTAAGAGCTAGATTTCATTTCCAGCTGCCCTCTCTATCATAGGAGAGATGGGTCCACAACTTTTTTTTTAATGTGGATATTGTACATTTGGGAAATTATCTGTGTAAATCCATAGGAAATATTTTTTAAAAAATCTGTAAGCTAAGTTTAACAAGGGCTCCCATGCCTTCAGATTGCATTGATCGAAACGCAAATGGAAATTAAAGCTACTCCTATGGTCTCTTTTGGGGGCAAAGCAAACTCTCAGGGTCAAAGTGTCAACATTTTGATGTTACGGAAAACTTCAAAAAATACAACTTCCCTACTTGCTTGCGTATACGCCATGAATGATATTTTACAGCTGCATTTGTTCCTAAAATAATCTTCCCTTAACCTTGCTGCTTCCAACTTCAAAGCTCTTAATCCAGTCACAGTAGGGAAAATTGAACTTGTCAAAAGTAAATATTTGAAGGGGATAAAGTGTGCCTGAGAAAATATCACCTCGCATATGGAAAAGTTTCCATGGGCTGGTGCAGTTCCAGTCCAACCTTGACTTTGATTTAGGAAGTTTAGATTGCCCAGGTACTATAACTCACCTGGGTGAGCTCAGCCAGACATCACTGTGCCCATATATACTATATTTAGTTATGGCATTGTGTGATGGGTTTTGTCATCCATGGTGGACGAGAGGAGAAGCTCTCACCTCATAATCAGGAGGCTGTTAGTTTGATCCTAGGAGTGGCAGATATTTCTCTCCCTGGGCACAAAGAGAAACTATCTGCTGTGAACTCTGGTAGGCATCGGGAAGGGCATTCAGTCAGTAAATGCTCAGTTAACTCCACCCAGATGAAAGGGATTACAGGGTTTTTAAAAGGAAAAAAAATGTATATATTGTCAAACCACATTTGATAATAAACGTTGTAAAATGAAAGAAAGGTGAAGGCTTATTCCTTACTAACAACTATTGTTTGGCTTGAAGTATCTTTCTAAATGTCACTTCAACCTTCTTGTTGATTTATGCCATGCCCCAGGTGGAGATTGACTCTGAGGGAGAGGAGGAACAGCCGACAGGAAGTGGAACTGTGGCTCCGGAGATTGTAGAGAAGGCTGGGGAAGGGCAGAGGCTGAGCAGTTAAAGGAGGACCCAGGCCCATCCCCTCTCCATCCTAGGGTACATAGGGAGGAGAGGATAAGGGAGAGACATGGTCTATTTGGGAGGAGAGGGCCTTGATCCTCTTCATGGGCTGCAGCTGTGACAACTGAATAAGAGGATGGACATGCGTACAGGCGAACGTTGGAAACAAAGCATGGAAATATCTCTAGTTTATGGTTCCTCTCTGAGTTTGGTGTCCTTCCCAGTATGTGTTCTGTTATCTGTGGATGTCCTCCAGCCCTTATCTTGCCTGGTTTGTGCTGCTTTTTTTCCTTCTTCTTGTAACTGTTTGTGTGGGAGTTTTTTGTCTTCTGTCAAGGATATTCAGAGCTTGGAAGCAAAGTGAAGAAATAAAAGGGGCTTCACCGGGTTTTAATGACTGTGTTTATTTTGTATTCCACCCCCCCCCCAGGTCATCACAACTTACATCAATTCCCTTAATCATATTAATGGCTGTAATTACCCTTTTAGGGCCTAAAATTATTAGGGAGATAACCATATCAGGAGCATCTTAATCCTAGGAGATTCCAGGATGTACTGACATCACTAGCCATCACAAAGTCCTTCATTTTTAAGATGTGATTGTCAAGCATCTGAAATCTTAACAGGAAAATTACGAACATATATCTAAGTTGCAGATAAACTTTTTATAGCAATTGCACTTAGATTTATATAGCAGTTCATAGTGCTTAACAGCATTTTCGAAGCAATTTACAGAGTCAGCATATTACTCTCAACAGTTGGCAGAATTAGACTGCAATGCTGCATTCTAACCACTGCACCACCACACATATAAATAAATAATGTATTATTTATTTATATATTGAGTTGGATAACGTCTTTTTGACCATACAGTCACAATTCAGTGGTCATATTTTACAGGGCATCTGCTTTGTTTTTCATCTTCAGATTTTATATTCTGTGGTTTTATTTTATCCCTGTATTCCTTTGGTGAATGTGCCATACAATAAATAAATATGCATATATATCAAGCATCAGCAGCTATCTGCCTCTACCCAGTTATAACTTCTTTTTCTTTTGAAACAACTTGATTAAAATTTTAAAACAGACAAAAACTAACAACTAATAATTGAGATAAAAGGGAGAAAAAAAGAAAGAATGAAAAAAGAAAGCCAAAAGTGCAGAAAGAAAAAGAAAGAAAAAATACCAAGAAATTACTTTTCTTTTACAACATAAATTCATATTTTTCATTTTTTGAAAAAAGTTTAGAAGGGGCTTCCGATCAGCATTAAAATTAATATATTTTCTCTAATTAAAGCTGTCAATTTTGCCATTCAAAAACCAGCCAGCTCCATCACCTTCGTCATCTATTCTTCCATTGTAGGTAATGTTAAATCTTTTCAGCATTGTGCATATAAAAGTCCAACTATCATCATATAATGTATTTTAGGAGAAGGAGTGGCAGAATCTGGATGCAGAGTCAAAAGAAGAATCAGTGTAGAATTATTATATAGTCATAAATTGATTTCGTTTAATCTTTCTTGAATTCCGTTAACCCTTATCTAGTGCCAAAGTATTGCTAACCATCGGTTGATTCCTGCGTTTTGCACAAGTAATAATAAATCAATTTAATTGGAACTTCATGGATAGTACTGGTCTTTTGCACCTGGCATATATAACAACAAAATTTCATGAGTTTTTATTCTGCAATTGTTTGTTCAAAAGTAATGTATATCTCTGATTTCAAATGTATATTACACTTTTGAATCTTCTGAATCTATTTCTTTACATCTGTCTGTCTGTCTGTCTATCTATCTATCTATCTATCTATCTATCTATCTATCTATCTATCTATGCAGGATAAAAAGTCCTATCTTAGTCACATTTCCAACATACATTCAAAATACCTTTATATGTTTTAGTTCTGCTCTTAATGAGCAGTTTGTTCAGTGTTTTTTCCTGGAAACATTTTTATGCACATTTAATTGATTCAGGATATAAAAACAAGAAATTGGCTGGGCCTTTTCCTGTCTCTGTCCTATCATCCTGACACAATAAATCATGACCATGCATAGGCTTGCTCAGAGTTGTGTTGTTCTAACCATACAAATGAGCCAGTTAAGTATGCACCCTGCTCTGCGTTGGCCTTTTGTCTGTCCTTGGAACATGTTTGGCAGTTGCACAGTACAATTTATTAATGCAAGATCAGATTCCGGGCACCCAAAATCTTTCCCTTCTATTGGAACGGGCTTTGCCCTGCTCCTTCGCAAAACTAAGCAATTAAGCCTGGGTTATTCCCCCCCCAAATTAATAACTAGTTGGATTTCATGATTGTTAAGTTGTGCACATGGGCGCAAGGAACGGAGACAAGGCAGTGAACAGTGAACTTCAACTCTTTATTAATAATTCTGAACAGAGCAAACTCCTAGGGCAGCAGCAGCCCTTTTATAGGGCAGGTTGCTGATCTAGTAACCAATGAGAAAGATGGAGTGTTAAACCCTTGAACCAATGAGAGTGGCTCGCTAACAGCCAATCAGATTCCCCTGAACGGACCAATCGATATCGCTATTATCGGCCAATCAGAAGTGCAGGATTAGAACCCTGCTTTTTCTAAAGGTTTGATAAAACTTTATTTAAGCGTTTTATTAGTTCACCCCCGGGTTCTGTTTAAGGGGTACGGTGACGTAATCCTTGAGATATGAAGGTTGTTTTGATTGTCTATTAGATTTGCACTGTCCTACCGGTTCCTGTCTGTAATTCAGTTTCGGCGGGACGTTTTTGGGCATATCAGGTACCGGTGGTTCCGCATCCTCATTGGACGACTCGGTGCCGCTAATGCTCTCGTTGTTGTCCTCCGATCTTTGCGGGCTTGCTTCAGTTGAGGTATTCCTCTGTGGCGAGGACATTCCCCTCCCTGATTCTTCTTCATTTGTCACGCCCAATTGCTGACTTCCTTCGCTTCTGCTTTCCACCATCTCAAATTTGCTTTCTTTGACATCCCCTCCCCGCTCAGTTTGGGAGTCACCGGAGTCGCGGAAACTGGGTTGTAGCCTAGAGCGAAGCTGATGTATATGGCGTTTCCATATTTTTCTGTCGCAGGTTTTCACACAGTACGACCTGGGTCCAGTGGCTTGAATTACAGTTGCCTCGACCCACAATGGTTCGCCGGAGAGGTTTCTGGCAAAAACTAAGTCGCCTATCTTGAACTCATGGCATTTTCCGCTCGAGCCACAAGGTTTCTCTGGCTCGTAAGACGGGTGAAGCCGGTCGAGGTGGGAACGGAGTTTAAGTCCCATCAACAGTTCAGCTGGAGTCTTGTTGGTGACGCTGTGCGGAGTGATGTGTTGGAGTAGAAGTATTCTGTTTATCTTGTCTTCAATGTCCCCATAGTCCATTTTGTGGAGGGTTTTTTTAACGAATTGTACCATGCACTTGGCTCTTCCGTTAGCCGCAGGGTGCGCTGGCGAAGTTAGCGCATGGCGAATACCCCGGTCTGCTAAGTATTGTTCAAAGGGTAGAGAGGTAAACTGGGGTCCGTTGTCGGAGACCAGAACGTCTGGCAGCCCGTGCGTCGCGAATAGCCTGTTCAATTTCCGGATGACGGACTCGGTTGTCGTACTCTTCATTTCGTGGATCTCGAGCCAGTTGGAATAGGCATCCACTGTTAGAAGGAATGTATGTCCCTTAGTAGGTCCCGCAAAGTCAACGTGGATGCGGGACCACGGTCCCCGGGGTGTTTCCTACTCTGTTGGAGTTGCTTTAGGTGGGGCACTGCTGACTTCTTGGCACTTTAAACAAGTCTTTACCCAGTTTTCAATCTGTTTGTCGATGCCTGGCCACCATGCGTAGCTTCGTGCGAGCGCTTTCATATGCACGATGCCGGGGTGACCGTCATGCAATGTTTTCAATACTGCTCGTTGTAACCGTTCTGGGACGACGACTCTATCTCCCCATAGGATGCAGCCTTTTTGCGAAAAAAGTTCTGTTTGCCAGTTTCTGAAAGGGGTGAAGTCATCAGGGGTTTGTTCTACTGGCCATCCTCGTTCGACCCAGCTAAGAACTCGCGTCAAGACAGGATCTCGTTTTGTTTCGATCGCAATGTCTCTGGCTGTTAGCGACAGTGAATGTAGCGTTTCAATCTGGAGTGTTTCAATCTGGAATGTAAGAGTTGGAGCTGGGTCGTCGACGGTTTCCGGAAGTGGGGCACGGCTCAGTGCATCAGCGTGGGGAATGGCTTTCCCCGGGCGGTGTTGTAGTTTATAGTTGTACGCAGCTAAAAACTCCAACTAGCGAGTCATTCTAGGTGATAATATATAGGGGGTTGGCTTGTCTCCCGCTATAATCCCCAGCAAAGGTTTGTGGTCGGTAACAATAGTAAAAACTCGTCCATACACATATTCATGAAACCGTTTTACAGCAGATACAACAGCAAGAGCCTCTTTGTCGATTTGACTATAGTTACGTTCAGCCTTTGATAGGGTCCTTGAAAAATAGGCGATAGGGGCCTCACTACCATTTGGTAACACATGGCTCAAAATGGCTCCTACTCCAAACGGTGACACGTCACATGTAATTGTTAAAGGCAAAATCTCGTTATACTGCATTAAAACAGCATCTGAAGTTAATAAGTTTTTCACTTGTCGGAAGTCGTGCTCCTCTCGGTGCCCCCAGACCCCGGTTGCTTTTTTGTCGAGAAGTCTATGTAGGGGCTCAGCTGCGGTCACTTTGTGGGGCAGGAAGATGTTGTAAAAGTTAATGAGCCCCAGAAAAGCTTGGAGATCAGTCTTATTTCTGGGTCTTGGGGCATTTTTGATTGCTTTTAGTTTGCTATTGGTGGGGTGAATGCCTTGTTTATCGATTAGGTACCCCAGGAACTCTACTTTATCTGTACACAGTTGACATTTATTTTTTTTAACCTTAAGGCCAGAGTCTTTAAATTTCTGGAGAACCAATTTAAGATTCTTTTCTAGTATTTCTCTGTTCGGGGCAGCAATTAAAACATCATCAAAGTATGGTACGACCCCTTTTATCCCTTGCAAGAGTCTCTCCATCAAACTTTGAAAAATCCCTGGGGCTACGCTCACTCCGAATTGGAGTCGGTTGCACTTAAAGGCGCCTCGGTGCGTAACGATCGTTTGTGCCTCTGCTGTTTTTTTATCTACAGGCAGTTGTTGGTACGCCTGTGCTAAATCCAATTTAGTGAAGACTTTTCCGCCCCCCAGGGAATAGAGAAGGTATTGTACCACCGGCACCGGGTAAGCGTTCTGTTGAAGGGCATGATTAAGGGTGGCCTGGTCGTCCCCACAAATCCTTAACGATCCATCCGGTTTGATGGGTGTTACGATTGGGGTTTCCCAGCGAGCGTGGTCTGTTGGTTCTAAAACACCCTGGGCTATTAATTTATCAAGCTGCTCGTCAATCTTTAGTTTAAGGGCAAAAGGTACCCGACGAGGCTTAAGGCAGATGGGGGCTATTTCAGGGTTAAGGTTAAATGATATCGGGGTCCCCTTGTACTCGCCTAGTTTATCTGCAAAGACATCCTGGAATTCCTGGACGAGAGCCTCCTCCCAGTCGTCACTGCTGGTTTGGTGAATGCCGGCTACCTTGATTCCGAGTGGGGCGAACCATTGAAGGCCTAACAAGCTAGGCTGGTCACGGTCGACAACGGTCAATGGTAATGATGCAGTATGATTTTTGAATGATACTTGGACTTGGCTGGATCCAACGACCGGAATTCGGTTCCCTTGATAATCCTTGAGTATGATTCTTTGGGTTCTGAGGTCTTGCCGCCGGACGGCAGGGATCAATTGTTTAAGGGTCTTCCAGGAAACCATCGAGAGGGACAATCCTGAATTGACTTCCATCACGCAGGGCTGGTTTTCGATGGCGACCTTCACTCGGATCTTCTTTGCATCCAGTTATGGTGCGTGACCAATTGTAATGGTTTGGTGTGCCTCCTCTCGTTTCGCTGAGTTGGCCAGTGATTTATTTCTGTAGGAGTGGTTGTTCCATTGGTGGTTCAAATGTTCCCGACTCACAGGACGATTTCCTGTGGTCTGGCGGTAGTTGTTTTCCCTCTGAAAAGGGCTGGATCCTTGCTTGCTTCTGCAGACCTTTCCGATATGGCCTCTTTTCCCACAGAAATGGCAGAGCGCGTCGAGGAATTTGCAGTCTGATCACGGGGGGATTGCCCCACAAATCGCGCATAGTTGCGGTAGTTTTTGATTCCGCTGGTGGCGTTGGTCACGTTCAGACCGGAGCCGGTTGACCTCCTCCTCATCACTTTCTGATGACGATTCGAGATCCTCGTGGTGGGTTGCTGTTGTGTGCCTCTCTAGGCGAGGTGAGGTATCGCTGGTGAGTTGACAGAGCGGTGCGTTGGTGCGGCGCATTCGGGCAGCTGACTTCCTGGTTGCTCCTGCTGCAGTAATGTCGGCGATGGCATCTGCAAGGCTGATGTCGCCTTTCTCCATCAGCTTACTCTGCACGTGGGGTGCAACTAGTCCCAGAATTATTCGGTCTCTCAGGGCTTCTTCGAGGTCGGCGAACCCACAGAGGCCTCCCAGGTTCCGGAGATCCGCGATGAAATCTGCAACGCTCTCTCCTTTCCGCTGGTCCCTCTGGTAAAATTCATGTCTTCGGNTATGGCAGGCCCGCAATGGGTCAGGAATACTGCTCGCTTTTCCCCGTAGTGGCATCCTTCAAGTTGTTGGTCTCCAGAAACATCTGGAACTGGTCCATATACGAGTCCCAGTCTTCTTGTGCCGGGTCAAATGGAGAGGGTGGTATGGCGCCACAGGACATATTTTCCGCTGTCGATGTGCCTTCAGCCACGTGCTCTGTTTGGTGCTCTGTAGTGTTCAGTCAGTTCTGACGTCTCCGCATCCCACCTTCGTCGCCAGTGTTAAGTTCTGTGCATGGGCGCAAGGAACGGAGACGAGGCAGTGAACAGTGAACATCAACTCTTTATTAATCATTCTGAACAGAGCAAACTCCTAGGGCAGCAGCAGCCCTTTTATAGGGCAGGCTGCTGATCTAGTAACCAATGAGAAACATGGAGTGTTAAACCCTTGAACCAATGAGAGTGGCTCGCTATCAGCCAATCAGATACCCCTGAACGGACCAATCCGATATCGCTATTATTGGCCAATCAGAAGTGCAGGATTAGAACCCTGCTTTTTCTAAAGGTTTGATAAAACTTTATTTAAGCGCTTTATTAGTTCATAACAATGATGAAGTTTCTTGGATGAGAAGTGAAACATCTTGTTCTTCTTTCTCACAGAAAAAACAGTCCAGTTGCTTTTTGAAAAAGCATCCTTGACACAACTGTGACCTGGATCAGAGGTCTCCAACCTTGGCAACTTTAAGCCTGGCAGACTTCAAGTCCCAGAATTCCCCAGCCAGCCTTGCTGTGTGCTTTGCTGGCTGGGGAATTCTGGGAGTTGAAGTCTGCCAGACTTAAAGTTGCCACGGTTGGAGACCCCCGACCTGGATGCCCGAGAATCTCCACAGACAAGTTGGACTTCAGACATTTGATTTAACCAAGGGAATAAAGACAAGAAGCAGTAGACATAATTCCACAGCATATAATAGTTATAATTTTTTAAAAAAGGGAAATTGAACAGTTATCTGTAGAAAATCTGATCTTCAGCCATCCATTGATATTTCACATATGAAAGGGTAAACAACAAACAGAAGCTGAGTACAAGCAGAGCACAAACAGCTGGAAGGGCAGAGGTGCTTCTCCATCACTTCATGCATTTTAGATAAATGCATGGGGAGCTTCTAGCTTGGTGTTTTCTAAACTGGGGAGTCTCCAGTTGCTTGGACTTCAACTCCCAGAATTCTTAGCGACAGCTACTGTTGGCTGAGGAACCTCTGGGAATTGAAGTTCATGCATCTGGAAATGGCAGAAACAGTGCTTCTGGCTTATGGATCAGTATACCTGCCAGCCTCTTCTTTCAGGGCACATTGCTAGAAAGATAATGAAAGATAATGGTTTGGCTCGGGGGGGGGGGTGCACCAGGTTGTGTGTGGCCAGCTCCATGTCACTCATCAAGGCTCCATTTTTTGGCCGCAACGGACTCCTGCAGTCCTTTGCCAGCAAAAACAGAGCATGCGGCCTCCTCGGGCTCTGTTTTTGCTGGCAGGGGTTGCAGGAGGCCATCGTGGCTGAAAACAAAGCCCAGGCAGGCTGTGCGCAGCCTCCATTTTCACTGCTAGAGGCACTGCTGGCCAGATCTAAGTTTGACCTTGAGTTTGACAACCCTGGCCTACGGGATGACACATCTTTTGTTCTTGGTCAAGGAAAGAACTTGCCATCCCAAGTTTTTTTGGGTCAGCTGAGAAATTGAACCTTGAATATGGAGATGATGATTCCAGAAAATATGTCTGTTATGTCGCAGGTTGGAAGGAAACTCGGGAGGCAGTGACTCGTTTCAGCTCTTTATTTAGTTTCCAGATCGGCTTGCTTGGCTAGGGAATGAGGTGGCTTATATTGGATTCTCTGGCCGAGCCGCGGCCAATGACACCACTTTGAATCTCCCGCGATCGGTTTCCTCCAATCGCGGGGGATTCAATTCGGGCCAATCAGTGCGGCTTGCTTGGCCAATTGCCTAGCCGCATGTCCTAGCCAATCAGAATAGTTATCTACAAGAATGCTAATTACAGTACAGAACACCCCTCCCCTCTTGGTATAGTCCTACATGATGTAGTCCCGTAAGTAGGCGGGGCTCTGTCCTTGTCTACTGGACCTGCGCAGGTTAGTTGGTGCCTGGTCTTCGAATGGTTCGGTTGGTTCCTGTGTCACTCCTTGCCTCATTGATGGAACCACCTGGAAGGGCAGGCCGGGCTTTCTGCCGCAGCTCCCTCCCAGTCTACTTGGGTTGGTTGAGCTGCTGGCTTCGCTGTTCCCGCCTGGTCTTTCCGGGCTGGTTGAACTTGCTTGGCTACTCCTTCCAGGTGAGGCTTCAAGCTGGATGTCTGTCGGTGGCTTTGCTGGTGAGTATTGTTGGTTTCTTTCTTGTGGGGGGTAGTTATTTTGATTTTCCGGATTTTCCCTCCCCTCTTGGTTGGTATTAGGGTTTCCCCTTTCCCCTGTGGTTTCTTTCTCCGTGTGTGTTTGCGTGTCGGTTGTATTTCCCGTGTAGGTTCTCGATCTTAATTGATCAATGTGTCTTTTCCATGCTCGTCCGTCGGTTGTCTGTAGCCAGTACGAGCGGGGACCTGTCACTTGGGTTATGGTTGCTGGTACCCAGAGTGGGTCCCCGGTGAGGTTTTTGGCGTATACTGCATCGCCCGGTGCAAATGTTCGGTGTTTGCTAGATGGGTTGTTTTTCTGGGTTGTATGTGGGGTGTAGTCTGTTGAGTGGGGACCTTAGTTTCCTCCCCATCAATAGTTCTGCCGGGCTTTTGTTGGTTGTTGTGTTTGGGGTTATGTGTTGTATAAGTAACATTTTATTAATTTTCTCTTGGATTTCCCCAGTTTCAATTTTTTGGATTTTTTTTTTTTTTTTTTTGTAAATTGGACCATTCGTTCCGCCCTCCCAATCGCCACTGGGTGTGCCGGTGCTGTCAGCGCATGCCGTATTCCCCGTTCCGCTAGGAATTTTTCGAATTCCAGCGATGTAAATTGGGGCCTGTTGTCTGATACAATGACATCTGGGAGCCATGGGTTGTGAATAGTCTGTTGAGTTCTTTGGTGACGGCCTCTGTGGTGGTAGTTCTCATGTTGCTTACCGCCAGCCAGTTGGAGTAAGCATCTACCGTGATGAGGAAAGTGTGTCCCTTCATGGGTCTGGCAAAATCTATGTGCAACCTGGACCATGGTCCCCTGGGGGTTTCCCATTCCTGGGTTGGTCTGGTTTCTTGGCATGGTTTGCATGCTGCCACCCAAGCCTCAATTTGTCTGTCCATCCCTGGCCACCAGGCGTAACTCCTGGCCAAGGCTTTTGTCCTGACAATTCCCGGGTGCCCCTCATGTAATAATTTTAAAACTTTTTCTTGTAATTTTTCTGGGATGACAACCCTATCGCCCCCATAGCAAACAACCTTTTTGTGATGACAGTTCGGTTTGCCGGTTCTGAAATGTCCTGAATTTCTCGTCTTCCTTTTCCGGCCACCCTTTCTCTACCCAATGCAAAACCCGCGCCAGACGTTGTCTTTATTGGTTTTGCGGGCAATGTCTGATGCGGTTATGGGTAGATCGGGGAGAGTCTCTATGCTGAGGGTGGACGTTGTGGGTGCTGGGTTGGTGTCCAGGTCGGGCAACGGCATGCGGCTCAGGGCGTCTGCGTGGGTGATTGTCTCACCGGGTCGGTGTGATAGCCAGTAGTTATAGGCGGCAAGGAATTCGGACCACTTTGTCATTCTTGGAGATAAAATGTTTGGGGTGGCCCCGTTCCCTGCCAGGATTCCCAGCAGCAGCTTGTGATCGGTGATGATGGCAAAAGTCCTGCCGTAGAGGTACTCGTGGAACCTCTTCACTGCGGCGACGATTGCCAGGGCCTCTTTGTCCAGCTGACTGTAGTTTCTTTCTGGCTTGGAGAGGGTCCTTGAGAAGAAGGTGATGGGCACTTCTTTTCCATCAGGGAGAGTGTGGCTGAGGACGGCTCTGACGCCGAACGGTGATGCGTCACATGTGACTGCTAGGGGTAGGGTCTCGTTGTATTGGATGAGGAGGGCATCCAAAGTGAGCAGGTCCTTGGTTTTGTTGAACACGGCTTCCTCATGTTTCCTCCAGTTCCAGGCGGCCACTTTGTCCAAGAGTCTATGCAATGGTTCCACCGCGGTCGCCTTCTGGGGCAGGAAAACATTATAGAAATTAAGCAGTCCTAGAAATGCCTGCAGTTCAGTTTTATTTCTCGGCCTGGGCGCCTCTTTGATCGCTCTGATCTTTTTTTCGGTTGGGTGAATTCCATGCTGGTCTAAGAGGTACCCTAGGAATTCGACCCTCTCGGTGTGCAATTGGCATTTTTCTTTTTTAACTTTGAGCCCCGCATCTTTGAATTTTTGTAGTACCTCCCTTAGGCGACCCTTCAGTTGTTTTTGATTGGTTGCTGACACCAGTACATCGGCGAAATACGGAACCACCCCCTTGATCCCTTGCAGTAGCCTCTCCATAAGACTGGAAAATTCCTGGGGCCATGCTGACTCCAAACTGGAGTCTCTTGCAGCGAAACGCCCCCCGGTGGGTTACTATAGTCTGTGCTTCTGTGGTTTCCGCGTCGACCGGTAGCTGTTGGTAGGCTTGCGCCAGGTCGAGCTTCGCAAAAACCTTGCCTACCCCCAGTGAGTGCAGGAGATGCTGTACTACTGGGACGGGGTAGCACTTTGCTGTAAGGCACAATTTAGGGTGGCCTTATAGTCCCCGCAAATTCTCACTGACCCATCGGGCTTGACAGGGGTGACTATTGGGGTCTCCCACCGGGCGTGATCGGTTGGCTCTAGGACTCCCTGTTTGATGAGCTTGTCTATCTGCTCATTGATCTTGGGTCTGAGTGCGAAAGGTACTCACCGTGGTTTTAAATGGATTGGGGGAATCCTGGGGTCTAGGCTGAACGAAATAGGGGGCCCTCGGTACTTGCCTAGGGTGCCGTCGAACACTTCCTGGAAGTCCTTTGCGAGCTGCTAATTCCCAGTCTGCTTCTACGATGTGGTCGATGCCCGTCACTTCGATCCCGAGCAACACGAACCACTGCAGTCCCAGAAGGCTGGGTTGATCTCTGTCCACAACGGTCAAGGGAAGCTTTGCTGTGCACCCCTTGAAAGTGACCTCGAAGTGTCCTGCTCCGACTACGGGGATGCGGTTCCCCTGGTAGTCTTTTAGGATTAACTTTTGGCTTTCCAAATGTCTCTTGTTGATGGCGGGCACCAGGCGCTTGATTTCCTGCCATGCAACCATGGAGAGGTAGGACCCGGAGTCCACCTCCATCTGCATGGCCTGCCCTCGATGCCCACTTCCACATATATCTTTCGGGCATCCGTGCTTGATGAATGGCTGATGACGACCGTCTGGTGGGTCTCCTCTCTCAGACAGTTCTCGCCGTTCTGTCGGCCTCGTCCGTCCTGGTTCCCACGCCTCTCGGGTTGCTGGTCCCTTGTTCTGGGGGGGGGGTGCCGTCCCGTCTCCAGCCGCTGTTGTTGCGTCGTCGGGAACTGTAAGCTTTCTTGAGGCAGCAGACTCGGGCGATGTGACCTCTCTTATTGCATTGCTGGCAGATCGTGTCGAAGAACCGGCACTCCGATCAGGGATGGTCGCCTCCGCATCCGGCGCATTGGAGTCTTGCCTTACAGCTTCACCGTTCGCACTGGTCTCGATCTACTTGGAGCCGATGGATGTCCTCCTCTTCGTCCATGGTGTCGGAGGCAGAGTCGAGGTCGCCGTGGTGGGTGGTGGTGGTCGCTCGGCGGCTTTCCTCTGGGTGCATTTTGGTCGTCGGGGTCACTTCGGAGGTTGTGGCTTGGTCTCTGGCATCCAGTTTCTGCATTCGGGCCACTGATTTTGGGGTCACCTTGGCTGCAGTGGCCTCGGCAAGGGCGTCAGCGAGGGAGATGTCGCCCTTTGCAGGACCAGGTCCCTGAGCCCGAGGATGACGTGATCTCACAACACCTCATCCATGTTCATGAAGCCGCACATGCCTCCCAGATTTCGCAGGTCTGCTACGAAGTCACTGATGCTCTCTCCCAGTTTCTGGTCCCGCCGGTAGAAGTTGTGCCGCCTGATGAGGGTGGGCATGGTGGGAGCATAGTGGCTTCGTAGCAGTGGTTCAAGGTTGGCCCAGTCCATCTCTTTCACGTCCTCAGGTTTCGCGAGGGCTTTCGCCATTTTAAACACTGTGGGCCCGCAGTGTGTCAGGAAAACAGCCCTTTTTTTCTGCCCGTTTGCCTCCTTGAGATTGCTACTTTCTAGGAACATCAGGAACTGATCAATGTACGATTCCCAGTCCTCTGTAGCTTGGTTAAAGGGTGCGGATGGTGCGATGCTGGCCATCTCAATGATCTCGCTTTTCTTGGTGCCGCATGCTCGGTGGGTATCAATTGCTCAATCCCATCCTCTTCGCCAGTGTTATGTCGCCGGTTGGAAGGAAACTCGGGAGACAGTGACTCGTTTCACCTCTTTATTTAGTTTCCAGATCGGCTTGCTTGGCTAGGGAATGAGGTGGCTTATATTGGATTCTCCGGCCGAGCCGCGGCCAATGACACCGCTTTGAATCTCCCGCGATCGGTTTCCTCCAATCGCGG
>BHEV01025614.1:0-14836 GCA_004319985.1 Emydocephalus ijimae
ATTCCACAGCCAGCAAAGCTGGCTGAGGAATTCTGGGAGTTGAAGTCCACAAGCCTTAAAGTTGCCAAGGTTGGAGACCCCTGCTCTAAGTCATCCACTGGGTTTCCATGGATGGAAGAGGCTTCCTGCTCCTCATCCGACACATCTCCACTACAGGTAGTCCTCAACTCACAACAGTTCATTTAGTGACTGTATGAAGTTACAACGGCACTAAAAAAAAGAGGATGCTTTTTCACGCTTATGACTGTTGTGGCACACACACACACACACACATACACACCCATGGCCACACAATCAAAATTCAGACACTTGGCAACCAGTTCATATTTATGACGGTTCCGGGGTCGTATGATCACCTTTGGCGATCTTCTGTCAAGCCAAGTCAATGGACAAGCCAGAGTCACTTAACAACCATGGTGTTAAGTGGTTAGCGTGGTGGTGGTGGTTAGAGTGCAGCACTTGCAGGCTACTTCTGCTGATTGCCGGCTGTCTGCAGTTTGGCAGATCGAATCCCAACGTTGACTCAGCCTTCCATTCTTCTGAGGTGGATAAAATGAGGACCCAAATGGGTTGTGGGCAAGAGGCTGACTCAGTAAACCACTTAGAGAGGGTTGTAAAAGCACTGTGAAGCGGTATAGAAGTCTAACTCTAAGTGCTATTGCTAACTTAACAATTGCAGCGATTGGCTTAACAAAAATGGCAAGAAAAGTCATAAAATGGGGCAAAGTTCATTTAACAGTTGCCCTGCTTAGCAACAGAAATGTTGGGCTCAATTGTGGTCATAAGTCGAGGACTACCTGTATTCAACTGGGCATGGCTAGTCTAGTGAAGAGAAGGACCAGGGAAGACATGATAGCGGTCTTCCAATATTTGAGGGGCTGCCACAGAGAGGAGGGGGTCAAGCTATTTTCTAAAGCTCCTGTAGGCCAGACAAGGAATAATGGATGGAAATTGAACAAGGAGAAATTTAACCTGGAAACAAGGAGAAACTTTCTGACAGTGAGAACAATCCACCAATGGAACAGCTTGCCCTCAGAAGTTGTGGGAGAGTCATCACTTGAGACTTTCAAGAAGAGATTGGACTGCCATCTGTCAGAAATGGTGAAGGGTCTCCTGCTTGGGCTGGGGGTTGGACTAGATAAAATACAAGGTCCCTTCCAACTCTGATTATCTGTTATCTTATCATAATAACTTTATTGTTTTTTTCAAGGACTATCTGGACTTCCATCACCCAAGGTCTCTTCTTGCCGTGATTTGGCAAAACAATTCCTGGAAGGTCTCTCTCCAGTTCATACAAAGGCTGCTCTGGAAGACTCAGCTGATCATCAAAGTACCTATTTATGAAAATGTTACCAGCCAGCCCTAATGCACTCAGACAATGCAAGCGAGCTGGGGAAGAAACTGACAAGACAAATGAGTGTTGTTTTTTTTTGCGGGGGGGGGGGGGGGGGGGGAAGGAGGAAATNCCCCTCTGTACATACATCTATTTATGTATGTATAATTAAAAGCCTAAATATGTCAATTTTCAGAAGCTATAGGAAATATGAGTGCCTGAAGCCATTCACTGCCAATAATCAGCAGTGGTGTGACGAAAGATGAAAAGCAATTATATCTATCTAAAGGCCAGCTGATGAGAGATGCTTTCTAGTTTAGCATCCAATCCTATCCACAGAGACATTATGAATAAACTGTTTCAACTTCGTCCCTCTGGACGCCACTATAGGACATTGTATGCCAAAAGAATTAGACACAAAGATAGTTTTCTCCCCACCTCCCCCCAGTGCAATCACTCTGCTAAACACAGAGGGATACAATCAAGATCAAGGGAAGTACTAATACCACTCTATAAAGCCTTAGTAAGACCACACCTAGAGTACTGCATCCAGTTTTGGTCACCACATTATAAAAAAGATGTTGAGACTCTAGAAAAAGTACAGAGAAGAGCAACCAGGATGATTAGGGGACTGGAGGCTAAAACATACAACGAACGGTTGCAGGAACTGGGCTTGGATAGTCTAGTAAAGAGAAGGATCAGGGGAGAGATGATAACAGTCTTCCAATATTTGAGGGGCTGCCACAGAGAGGAAGGGGTCAAGCTATTTTCTAAAGCACCCGAAGGCCAGACAAGGAATAATGGATGGAAACTGAATGAGGACAGATTCAACCTGGAAATAAGGAGAAACTTTCTGACAGTGAGAACAATCAACCAATGGAACACCTTGCCCTCGGAAGTTGTGGGAATACCATCACTTGAGACCTTCAAGAAGAGATTGGACTGCCATTGGTCAGAGATGGTGTAGGGTCTCCCGCTTGGGCAGTGGGTTGGACTACAAGGTCCCTTCCAACTCTGATTATCTGTTATCTGTTAAACACCTAATTCACACCACACTGTCTTAGGCCTTAAATATATTTACCCATGTAGTAAGGCTGTATGGATATTACCTTTCTCATCTTCTCTACTACCTTCTCCTATTGGTATCTACGGTATGATTTATCACCTGTTGCTGTTATCTTATGATCAATGATTGTAACTATGACCTATGATCTATGACCTTTCACTTTGTTGTTGTGTGTACATCCAAAGTTTATGCACCAAGGCAAATTCCTTGTGTGTCTAATCACATTTGGCCAATAAAACATTTTATTCCATTCTATAAGATTCCTCTTTAGGAAGTTGGGACCATCCCCCTGGCATCCTTTCCCAAAGATTCAGAAAACTGTTGAGATATGAGGATTTCACTTAGAATAGAATAAAATAACAGAGTTGGAAGGGACCTTAATAGGTTTTCTAGTCCAACCCCCTATTCAGGGTAGGAAACCCTGTACCATTTCAGACAAGAAGTTGTCACTGAAGGGTGGCCATTTAAATTATTTAAATAAATAGAAATGCAACGGTGACTATTTCTCTAGCCAAATGAATTTCTCCAGAGAGTTCCAACTAGCAAGAGAGGGAAGAACATTTCCTGGTATATTTTCTCTGCTGGATCTTCTCCACATTTCCATCGTTGACAGCAGTGCTTGCTAGGCTGGGGGATTCTGGGAGTTGAAGTCCACGCATCTTAAAAGTTTCTAAAGGTTGAGAAAGCCTGATTTTACAGCTTATGCTCCCTGCTAATTGCATGCTTTCTGGAATGCTATTCCACACTAGTCCAAGCCAAAGGAATTGGACCAAAGTCTTGGATGATTCTATATCACTGCAAGAGGCACATGGCCTCCTGGGACCACGATGGTGAACCTATGGCACGCATGCCGGAAGTGCCACGCAGAGCCATCCCTGCCGGCATGTGAGCCGTCACCCCAGACCAGGTTTACTGTGTATTCACACGTGCCTCCTGCCAGCCAGCGGATTGTGCAGAGGCGTTGGGAAAACGCGGGGGAGGGGGGTCGCATGCGCATGCAGGGGGGCGGAGGGAACGGGGGACGGGGTGTGTCGGCACACGACGATGAAAAAGTTAGCCATCACTGACCTAGGAGGATCTAACAGGCACCTTTAAAAGAAACCAAGCAACTGTTTTGGACTACAAATTCCATAGTCGCTAACATACCTGTGAGCCTCGGTAGCGCAGTGGTTAGAGTGCAGTACTGCAAGCTACTCCTACTGCAATTTGGCAGTTCGAATCTCACCAGGCTCAAGGTGGACTCAGCCTTCCAGCCTTCCGAGGTGGGTAAAAATGAGGGTCCAGATTGTTGGGGGGCAAGAGGCTGACTCTGTAAAACGCTTTGAGAGAGGGCTGTAAAGTGGTATAGAAGTCTAAGTGCTACCGCTATTGCTATACGCCGGGCTGTGGTAGAGCAGGACAGCAGACTGTACCATTTGCTTTCACCTGTTCCCATATACACAAAACACCACCTTGAAAAAGATGGAACATGTTTTTCTAAGCATTTAAATTAATTAGAACTTGCGTATAGTCCAGTCTTGTGTGTGTGTGTGTGTGTGTGGTCATTCTGCAGCTTCCATGAAGATGGAGAAGCAGCCCCAAGTATTGGGATGAAGGAAGAATCGTGCATTTCCCTTATGGGAAATCCTATTCAGCTTTTCCACTACAGGAGTCATCCAACTCCTCTGATAAATCGGGGCCAATGTCAGAGGAGTAGTAAAAGGTGGGGGGGAAGAGTGTTGTCTCTTTCTCTCTCTCTCTCTCTCTCCTTCTGCTGCCTCGAAGTAATATGAATGCAGCCAAGATGCTTGATTTTTGTCTGCAAAACTCCCACATGGGCCCTGCAAGCCAGCCATCTGGCTACACAGATGAAGTAAAAGGTTGCTCACAGCATATGGCAGCCAGATACACAACACAATGGGGGCAGGCATTCTCTAAATAATAATAATAATAATAATAATAATAATAATTTAAAAAAAAAATACAATGCCTTTGCTTCACTGGGCTGCCTCCTGGGTAAATTGCTATATATGCAGCTCATTAATTAGATCCTAATCACAAGCATCTCCTTACTACTATGTTATAATTAAGGAAGGTTGCTTCTCCTGCTTAAAAGAGAGAAGGAATGTCAAATCCTCCTGAACTGTATTCTGAGAGCCTGCCCTGCTCATCTCTGCTCTTAACTCCCAGCAGAGAAAGCTTGATTGCGACATTTCCCTTGATGGTAATGTGCCTCTAGTGGCACACAGGTTCATGCTGGGCCAGAAGGAACCGCCGGCAGAGAAGGCACTCGGGCCCAAGCTAAAGGATAAACCAAAGAATAAGGCTATAGTACCCTGCACAACCCTGACAGCTGTTCTGACAAGGTTCAAGGCATGGTTGAAAGGCACTCATTCAGATGCTCAGCAACACTTAGCAACTCCCCTCTTTCCAACGGGGCCCTATTGATGATGGCTGTATCATCCATGGGGCACTGCAGTCCAACAGCCTCTGAAGGATACAGAGGGTCAGCGTTCTGAATAACGCACCCATTGAAAGCATCTGAGGCAGGTAGATTCCTCAAAGAACATGTTTTATTGGATACATCCTATCGGCACAGCTCTAAAAGTTCCTGTGGTTTTCCCCTAATTAAAAGAGCGAAAATCCCCTCCTCCCAGATGTCACTGGTCACACTGTCCAATAAATATCGCTGGCAGGCTTGCTTGGTCACTCCTCTCCTCCTTCAACAGCCACCTGTTACAATGACCTTGGTTCCCACAGGAAAATTTTTTGTTTTGGCAGTAAGCCAGTCTATTTACTCCCCCCCCCGTTTCCCTCCCCTCAGGCTTTGTGGCAACTATGAGGCAGCACAAGATGGCTTCAGCCAGGTTCGCTTCAGAGTTGACACACAGCTTCTGCCTTCCTTGAACACTGATACGTTTGGTTAGAGCTGACTGAAGCTGGAATACAAAAGCCACAGAGAGGCCAAAGGTTTCCCATTGCCATAAGCTAAAACTAGGCGATTCAGCTTACAAGTCAACAAGGGTGCTTTTTCCAAAAGGCAACTGGACTTTCTTTCTTTTTTTCTTTCCTTTGAAAATGTTTCACTCCTCATCCAAGAAACGTCTTCAGTTCTTCAGTTTCTTGGATGAGAAGCAAAATATTTTCAAAGGGAAAAAAAAAAAACCCAAGAAAATCCAGTTGCCTTTTACAAAAAGCTCCTTTGGGACAACCATGATCTGGACGATTGAAAATCTCCACAGACACTTAGAAGTCAACTCTTTTATTGGAAGGAGTCACACCCAAATCTCACCTGCCCAACTTAAATAAGAGAAGATCAACTCTTCTGTGCCTAATGAAGCGATTATTTATTCCCTTAGGCTGCCTGATCTCCCAGATTTTCAGAACATAATTGCTGTCAATGCCCTAAACTTCTACACATCTGAAAGGTATCCAGGTTGGGGAACTATGCAATTAGTGAACATTATTTAGTGAAAGTCGGTTTGGCGTAATGATGGAGGTGCTGGCCAAAACTAGGAGTCTGTGAGTTCTAGGCATCTCTTGGGCATGAAAGCCACCACATGACTTTGGGCCATCCAACCTCTTCTCATTTCAATCCACCTCACAGGATTGTTGCTGTGGGGAAAACAGGAGGCAGAATTATAAGGTATGTTTGCTGTCTTGAGTTATACAGTATATTAAAAGGGTAGGATAACAATCTAATTATACAGTATGTGACTGTCAACTTGTCATGCTGATGTTATAAAAATATAGAATAATGTGTTCATTATTTACAATGAATGTATAGTTTGGTTTACTGCATTGTGCTAAATACTACTATTTGTCTTTTATTAAGAGCAAGCATGTGGATGGGAAGATATTATCATTTTTCTATTTTTTTTAATGTCTTTGAGTCATCATCAACTCCTGACAAATGCTTGGTTTAAGACTCTACAGTTTTCTTGGCAAAGCTTTCCAAAAATGGTCTGTCATGGCCTTTTTCTTCTAGGGCTGGAAGAGAAGGAGAGGGGGAAAGATTTGCCCATGGCCATCCAGCTAGTTGTGTACCTGAGGTGGGGACTGGAACTCACCCCCCCCCACACACACACAGCTTCTAGCCTGGTGCCTTAACCACTACTGCAAACTGGCTCTCTAAGGACCAAATGGTCAACTTTCTAGGATGGCAGTCAAAAAGCTTGAGCAACAATTATAAACAAGGAGAACAGGTGGCTGAAAGATAATGATACAAATGGACTTCTCTAGAAAGGAATGTTTTCTTCAGGTCAGCCACTTCTACAATCCTATTGATAATACGGAGCTGAAGTTCTTGATTGAGTCTCCAGAATTCTGAAAGGATACAAAACTATTGAATAACCTACACCATTCCTTAAATAGAAGGCTTAGGCAGTGCCTGTCCATCTATACACAGGAAGTCCATACCAGGCCATTTAAAATCCAAAAGGAAGAAAGAAGGGGACTTCAAGTGCATATTAAAACCACATGGCTATCCCAAATCACAAGCGAATGAGGATGAAGCATTGATAAGTAGCTCCAGAATGCCCAGTTGGTGTTGGGGGAAACGGCCCCAGAAAGGAAGGACAAAATGGAAATGGCTGGCTGGATTGACAAACAAGAATACTCTCCCTGGAAGGAAAAAAATACTGCAATTGTGGCAACTGTAGTCATTCCTGTCTGCCAGTATGAAAAAATATTAAAGATTATGCATCTCTTGGTCACTGATTCCTGAGCTAAAAGTTCAATTTATTCGTTAAAAGTTTATCTAGCTCGTCTTTTTATTGCTTTCTGATATTACAGCGGGATGGGTAACTAGGCAGATAATTGGCAATGAAGTTTAGGAGTGGTTGCCAAAAAGCTGCCGATTATCTATGCTTTACAATTTACCAGCCCTCCTATCCAAATGGCAAAGCAACTATAGATGAGGCAGAAGAGGGATAAAGACCCTGGTAATGTCCTACTACCTTCCATTCCCAGCAAAGTTGGTAGGTTTGCCCTTTCACCAGGAACTAGACCAGAGGTGTCCAACCTTGGCAACTTTAAGACTTGTGGACTTCAACTCCCAGAATTCCTCAGCCAGCTTTGCTGTCTTAAAGTTGCCAAGGTTGGACACCCCTGAACTAGACAAACAGGACAACTTCCTTAGTACTTTCCTGCCATTGTGCACTCTTGTCCAGACTGTCTAACATCCAAATGAAATCTACCTGAGAATTATTAAAATATAACCAGATGGTGGCATATTTGGACAGCCCAAATACAGGTAATCCCAACGCTAAGATTAAAGTCAGTGGAAAAGATTTCATGGCTCTTCCCTTGCAACTTGTTGCAAGAAATGCAGTAATTTATTGAGTTCAAAAGCACTTAAGAGTTTAGTATTGCTACCTGTAGTATAAGAATTTACTCAACCAACAGACAACACTAAATTGGTATAAGATAAGAGGGTCAATGGGGAGGAAGAGGAGGGAGCTGGACTTAGGTCTTGTTGATTCCAAAATGATGACATATTTCACCCCACCTTCCAGCTCAGCTTGCTCTCCTCCTTCTCCTTAGACTTGTGCTAATTATATAATAATAGATAAAGTATAATGGCTCCTCTTACCTTTTCTACAACTAAGTCGTAGAGAAGAGTCACAGTGCGGATGTACAGGATTTCCATTCCTTTCTCTGTGCAAAGATTCCTGAGTACTTGAAGGCCTCCAAGTTTGAGAAATTGTTGCTGGGCGTAAGGAAAGTGTCGCAGCATCGATGACAAAGCAAAAAGGGCCTAGGAAGAAAAAGAAACCAACCCACATCCATCATCATGAATTTTTCATTTCCTGGGTCTCATCATGCATGCCCTTTCTGCACTTCTTGCAGTTCTCATGCCTCGACACATCATCAATATTTACTTAGTTTACAAATACACTACAATATGTAACAAAGATTATTTTTATATGATTACCGAAGGGGTTACGGCTTCACAGTGACTTGGGGACAGGACCCTCTATATCAAGCGAGTGGACAATTATGCTTTATGATGCCTGAACAGAAATGTAACAAATCCACAGCAGAATAAAAGGGCTGGGATCCAATTTTTGTAAGCAGAACTCGTTTGCAACACGGTATCCCCAAACAAATATGAGGAATGTAATTTTAACCAATCCCTTTTTTCCTCATCCGTAGCCCCGGAAAAGTTGCTCCTGAAGATTCCCCCATGATGTATCTCATGAAACTCTGAGAAAAATAAGGAAAATCAGCTCTGCTTCCTTCAGAGAAAATATCTACTGGGAGGTAGCCCCACAAGTGAAGGTTATCCAGAGGCTGCTGAAAACCATATACTGAGCGTATTCATGCTATTTACCAGTTAGTTATTGTGAGTTTATTTCTTTAGACCACGGATGTCAAACTCACAGCATCACGTTGCCGCCATGTATCATGACATTTTTCTCTTTGTAGAGCTGGGGTAGGCATGGCCTTAGGGGTGGGATTCAAATTTTTAACAACCGGTTCTGTGGGCATGGCTTAGGTAGTGGGTGTGGCTTGGTAGTCCTGTGACTGGGTCGACATGGCTTGGTGGTCATGTTATTGGCTGGGTGTGGCCAACTCAATATCACTCACATCGAGGCACGCATCTGCTCACCTGGCCTCTCATGACTGTGGGGATGCTGCAACACTTTTTTCAGTGCCATTGTAACTTTGAATGGTCACTCCACACAAGCAAAGTACCAGCAAATGAGGGGGAAAATACTCCAGAGAAGTTTCCTGAGACAGGAAGTCTAGTCCTGCCAAGAATGTAATAAGGGTTAATGGAGGGGCAGTTTCTGTAAGCAACACCAGAATGTTTCCTTCCTGCCTTCCTTACAGGATCAGGCCAGTAATTTCTTCTAACAACCGTTTCTCCGAACTGCTTAGAATGTTAACAACCAGTTCTAGCGAATAGGTGCAAACTGGTAGAATCCCACCCCTGCATGGCCTGCATGTGATGCATCTGGCTGTAGGCCGCCAGTTTGACACATCTGCTTTAGACCTACAAAACCTGTTATATCATGTGTAAATCCCACCCGGAAACAAACACAGCTAATGAGAGAGTTTAGGTAACTTATTTCAATATGTATAGCCCATTACTAAGGTATACCAATACAATTCATTCCCCATAGTTATTAGAGCTATCAGATTAACAAGACTGTGCCCATAAACTTCCATCTAATTGCTTATTTCTAGCTCTTTAGCCTTTGAAGTTGTTGTGATTCATATCTATAGCGCTTTATTTTATACTACATGATCAGAGTCTTATAATTAAAATATTAATATGAAATATAGTTTACCTGCAGATTTTAGTAATGTAGTTGTTTTACAATTCCTGTTAGTTGTGTCTATTTTTATCTTTAGTTATTATTCTCTAGTTTTACTCACATTACATAAATATCAACTATGGTTACTTTTGGCTTCATAATTTTAACTCTATAATCTTAATGATATCACAGGTATTACAAGCGTAGAGTCTGCGCAAGTGATTTAATGTCTGGTGAGATGGGTGGCCATATAAATTTGATAAATAGACAGAGGTTTAAATTGTACTAATTTCTTATAACAGAATAGCTGTAATTCTTGCATGTCACATTTTGCTGGTCCATGACTGAAATAAAATACTACTACCAACACCCTACCCAAGGTTTTTAATTTGGACTTCAGGATAAATATACACAATTCTTGAGGGCAGAATTATTTTGCTCTCATTATTCAGTGATTTCAATTTATTTTCCTCCAGACTGAGAAGCCAGAAAAATAAGAGATCCTGGTTTACAAGACCCCAGGGAGACGGGTCGTGGGGAAAGGCAACAGATTGCATCTATGGGGAATTTGCCACAGAAGTGCTGAAAACACAAGCACTGTATGAAAGAAACCAACTCTCAAGAGTGATCCAAACTCCCAAGTAGTGAGGAGCCCTTTCAAGGTTTTATTCCCATCACAGAATTGACTCAAGCACAAACATCTGGGAATAAAAACAGTAGCAGTACATGCAGCCCTTTTGCTTGACTTTTAACCATCATCTCATTAATTAGGTATTAGCATTAGTTATTGCTGTAGCTTTGACATTTCCCTGTAAGGCACACTAAACAGAATGTCATTAAGATGCCATTATAAGGTGCCGTCTGCAGTGAAAAATCACAGATATGGATACATTTCTGGCCCACTAATCACAGAGTCACTGATGCCCCCAAAGTTAAAGAGTTGCAGATGTCAGATTTACTGGACTGTAATTTTTATAATAAGCCAAAGTGTGATTTTCCTGATTTTGTTCACCCTTTGGGTACACCAGGTCAAGAAACGGATATGGCAAAGATTCCACAAATGCTTTTTATTGCAGTAAAATAGAAAAACAGAATCTTGCAAACCTATCCAAATTCCTCTCTGTCCCATTTTATACTAAGCAAAACCAACGGGGAGGTCATTTTCTTCCTCTTGTAGACAAATGATGGACTGTTAACAACTCACTCCTTCTCTTCTTAACAGCTCTCTCATGCCTTCCTCATGGTCACCTCCAATTCTTTCACAGCCTTTGGTTTAGTTGGTAGTGTGAACTTCACCATTATGGCTTATGAACAACGGTTGAAGGCTTAGCATTATGTTTGAACCCAGCCAACCATGGCTTGTTCAAGACCGACTGCTTGGGTTTGGTTTCACAACTCACGAGAACCTGGCTTCTCTTTTAGAACATCTTCTCTGTGTGTACTTTGCGCCTTCTTCGGGAGCTCAGTTCCTCCAGTCTATTCCTTCTTGTGATGTAGGGGATGCTTCAGCTTTTATAATAAAGGCATGCTGTCTACATGTAATGCCACAAGATTTTCCAGCAACCCCAGCCTGTGAAAAAAATATGTCTTTCATAGAATGTAGAACATAGAAAAGTCAGAAGCAGTGGTGGGATTCAATTTTTTTTTACTACCAGTTCTGTGGGCGTGGCTGGTGGGCGTGGCAGGGGAAGGATACTGTAAAATCCCCAGTCAGGGGTGGTATTTGCCGGTTCTTTGAACTACTCAGAATTTCCGCTACCGGTTCTCCAGAACTGGTCAGAACCTTCTGAATACCCACCTCTGGTCA
Source organism: Emydocephalus ijimae (assembly GCA_004319985.1). Lineage (NCBI taxonomy): Eukaryota > Metazoa > Chordata > Lepidosauria > Squamata > Elapidae > Emydocephalus > Emydocephalus ijimae. The sequence goes on from BHEV01025614.1 coordinate 11,451, forward strand.
GAAGGGACCTTGAAGGTCTTCTAGTCCAACCCCATGCTCAAGCAGGAGACTGTATACTATTTCAGATAATTGCTGTCCAGTCTCTTTTTGGAAGCTCCCAGTCATGGAGCACCCACAACTTCTGAAAGCAAGTTGTTCCATTGGTTGATTGCTTCACTGTTAGGAAATTTCTCCTCAGTTCTAAATTGCTTCTCTCCTTGGTTAGTTTCCATCCATTGTTTCTCATCTTGCCTTTTGGTGCTTTGGAAAATAGTTTAAACCCCCTCCCCACCTCCTCTTTGTAGGAGCCCATCAAATATTGGAATACTGCAATTTTCATAGTGCAATTTTCCCTGAATAGGGATGGGCAGGTATCTCTTTCTTAATGCGAATGCAAACATTTTCTGTTAGTGCCAATCCTCCTATTCAGAAAAGTGCTTGAAAATAAATTTATGCATTTATACATCAAACGTCTTAATCACCCATCTCCCTGAAAAAGGGGTTCTACAAAATGTCACAAAGAGAACTTTCCAGTCAACAACTTGCCAATCTGTCTCCCGTATGTGTCTTCCTAAGAGTGAGTCACCTCAGGTTAACCAAAGATTAGCATTTCCCGCTATTTCTTTTCATTCTGCTTTCACTCAAGAATCATCATTATCATCATCATCGTTCACAAATTAAATGTCTACCGCCTGACTCTGGGAAGCTCACAACAATTACGATCATATTAATAAAGGCATAAGACATAAATACAAAAGACAACAATCTGAGGAAGGGGGTCTCATTCTCCCTTGCCAAAAGCCTGGCAGAAAAGCCACCTCACCACCACTCTTCTACAGAACAACATGGTGGCACCCATTCAGCTCTCAGGGAGAGCCTCATTCCAGAGGTCAGACTTTGCTACCAGGTTTTTGAGAAAAGACATTTTTAATCAAAGGAATCTGGAGCATGCCAACCCTGCAGGTCAGTGGTGGGGTTCAAACAATTTTTACTATCGGTGCTGTGGGCATGGCTTGGTGTGACTGGGTGGGCATGACTTTTTTTTTTTTTGCTTTTTTGCAACCACCCCCACACCCATTTTTGGGGCCTCAGGCAAGCAACCTGGGGGGCGGGGGCATTTTTGCTCCCCTGGATCTCAGGAAGGCAAAAAAATGGAGAAGGGGGGATGTGCCTTTCCCTTCCTTTTTTGCCTTCCTGGGCCTCAGGGAATCCTCCTGGGTGAAGCAGTAAGACAAGCTAGGGGGATCCCGGCACAGCTGATCGTATGAACAGCTGATTTTTGGGAAGGAGAAAAAAAGAAATACCTTAAGTCAGGTGGGCGGAGTGAGCGAGTATCGGGTGGGTGGGGCAAGCGAGCCAGAGGCAAACGGGCGTGGCCAGCCAGAACTTACTACCAGTTCGGCGATCCACACCAAATCCTTGCTACTGGTTTGCCCGAAGCGGTGTGAACCGGCTGAATACCACCACTGAGGAAGTCCAACAAATGATCAAGCTATGATCTCTTCTATCCCCATCAGGTAAATGTTTTGCAACACCTTCTTTTCCCGGCTGCCTCCATTCTTTTTATTATATCTGCTGGTGATATCTACCTACCTGCCACCTTTTACATTTGTTACAGTTGTGCATAGAGTCTTTGTTTCCCTCCCCCTCCCCCCAAAGCATTATTGGGGAAGGGAGGGATGGAAAGGGAGCACAACTATCATAATGTTCCAATCGAAACATCCTCTTCCATCTTGTCTCCTTCCTAATCTAAGGAGTTGCTAAACTGTATAAAACACCAGTGGAAAAAAAAAAAAAAAAACAAAGCCCACAGAATGAAGTTTCATTGGGCACACTTCACTCTTGGATGTTCAACACATTATGCAAAAGTTGGCTTTGGAAATATCATGGTTCTCCTCTATTTTGTTAGCCTGCCCTGGCTGAAAGTATTAAAGGCAGTCGATACATCACCTCAGATTCTGCCCCAAAGCTATGCAAAGGCTTGGCTGCAATGGCCTGGTTAGAGCCACCTTCTGAGGTGATGTTGGCGGCATCCTACAATAGGAGCTGGGACACGTTAAAAAATAGGGGTGATGAGGATTAATTTTGAATTGGATTGTCTTTATCTGTGAAATTATCACACACACACACACACACACACACTTGACCAAAGGCACCAAGTGAGCCCTTCTTTCTATCTCATTTCATTCATATGCAAGAGCCTCATTTATGAAAAAAGCAGCAAGAAACAGGACTGGAGTGGTGCTTGTAGCTAGCAGACAGAGTGGCTAGGCTAGAGGGATATAAGTAGCAGTATTTGAACCTAGGTCATGAGACATATTTTACAAGCCACAATATGCCAGGCTACAGTCAAATAATTGACCAATTGGGAGTTCACTCTTAGAAGAGTGCAAAAGCTTCCTTATTCAAATCTGGTGTTGCTCGAGTTACCAAGATGGATACAAATTCTATTTGTGTTAAAAAGTTAAGAGTAATGAGAGGGCAGTTAATACAGAAGTGGTTGGAGGATGTAAACTAGGAGCCCTGGGAGAGTAGAGTAGAGTAGAGTAGAGTAGAGTAGAGTAGAGTAGAGTAGAGTAGAGTAGAGTAGAGTAGAGTAGAGTAGATTTATTGGCCAAGTGTGATTGCACACACAAGGAATTTGTCTTGGTGCAAATACTCTCAGCATACATAAAGAAAAGATACATTCATTAAGAATCAAGAATCATAACGTACAACACTTAATGATAGTCATAGGGTACAATCAACAATCAAATCATACGAGAAAACAGTCAAGTGGGAGGGGATGGGTGAGAAGGAATGGTGAGAAGATTAACAGTAATAGTAGTGTACACTTTGTAAATAGTTGAACAGTGTTGAGGGAATTATTTGTTTAGCAGAGTGATGGCTTTCAGGAAAAAACTGTTCTTGTGTCTAGTTGTTCTGGTGTGCAGTGCTCTATAGCGTCATTTTGAGGGAAGGAGTTGAAACAGTTTATGTCTGGGATGTGAGGGGTCTGTAAATATTTTCACAGCCCTCTTTTTGACTCATCCAGTATACAGGTCCTCAATTGAAGGCAGGTGGGTAGTAATTGTTTTTTCTGCAGTCCAAATTATCCTCTGAAGTCTGTGTCTGTCCTGTTGGGTTGCAGAACCAAACCAGATAGTTATAGAGGTGCAGATGATAGACTCAATAATTCCTCTGTAGAACTTTATCAGCAGCTCCTTGGGAAGTTTGAGCTTTCTGAGTTGGCACAGAAAGAACATTCTTTGTTATGCTTTTTTGATGAGGTCGTGTGATATAGTAGAACCTAGAAATTTGAAGGTCTCTACTGTTGAAACTGTGTTTGTCGTGTCCGTCGCGAAGAAAGACAAGGAGTCGGTGACTTGGTTAGCTCAGCTCTTTATTCAATACATGTCTGGGGCGAT
>BHEV01025615.1:0-17004 GCA_004319985.1 Emydocephalus ijimae
TGGTGTTTGGGACACTGTGCTGGAATAGCTTTCAAATTTCATTGTATTTGTAGAATGCAATGACAATAAAGGTATTCTATTCTATTCTATTCTATTCTAATAGCCAGTTTTAAATAAGATTTTCTCTTACAAATCATGCATTGTAAATAGTTAACTGTGTGACCCAGTCATCTGAGTCAGTTAAGCAAGATTTTATATTCTAATGCTCACTGATTTGATTCTGCAGATTTTCAAAAAAATCTTTATGAAAGTTTTATTTTATTTTTGACAGAGGAACAGAAATGCTATGTACAATATACAGTACATGGCTGCTTGGGAATCAGCTTCTTTGCTTTCTAGGAGTGGATGATCTCTTATGATGGAAGGAAGACTATTTTTAAAGAATGGGACTAGCTAGCTATGAAGCAGTGACCTTGCCACAGGAGAGACTGTTATGAACTAATAAAATGCTCAAATAAAGTTTTATCAAAACTTTAGAAACAGCAGGGTTCCAATCCTGCACTTCTGATTGGCCGATAATAGCGATATCGGATTGGTCTGTTCAGGAGAATCTGATTGGCTGTTAACGAGCCACTCTCATTGGTTCAAGGGGTTAACACTCCACGTTTCTCATTGGTTACTAGATCAGCAGCCTGCCCTATAAAAGGGCTGCTGCTGCCCTAGTTTTTTGCTCTGTTCAGAATGTTTAATAAAGAGTTGAAGTTCACTGTTCACTGCCTCGTCTCCGTTCCTTGCACCCATGCGCAGAACTTAACACTGGCGACGAGGATGGGATGCGGAGACGTCAGAGGTGACTGAACGCTACAGAGCACCAAAGAGAGCACATGGCTGAAGGCACATCGACAGTGGAAACCATGTCCGGCGCCGCCATACCACCCACTCCATTTGACCCGGCACAAGAAGACTGGGACTCATACATGGACCGGTTCCAGAGGTTTCTGGAGACCAACAACTTGAAGGATGCCACTACGGGAAAAAAGCAAGCGGTATTCCTGACCCACTGCGGACCTGCCGTTTTTAAGAAGGCCAAGGCACTGGTGAAACCGGCTGAGGTAAAATCCATGGACTGGGATGTCCTCGAGCCCCTCCTACGGGCCCACTGTGCACCGACCATACCAACGCTTGTCCGAAGACATGAATTTTACCAGAGAGACCAGTGGAAAGGAGAGAGCGTTGCAGATTTCATCGCAGATCTCCGGAACCTGGGAGGCCTCTGTGGGTTCGCCGACCTCGAAGAAGCTCTGAGAGACCGAATAGTTCTGGGATTAGATGACCAGACGGTACAGAGCAAGATCATGGCAAAAGGCGATATCAGCCTTGCAGATGCCATCGCTGACGCTACGGCAGCAGAAGCAACCAGGAAGTCGGCTGCCCGAATGCGCCGCACCAACGCACTCCTCTGCCAACTTGCCAGCGAAACCTCACCTCGCCTAGAGAGACACGCAATGGCAACCCACCACGAGGAACTCGAATCGTCATCAGAAAGTGATGAGGAGGAGGTAAACCGGCTCCGGTCTGAACGTTACCAACACCACCAGCGGAATCAAAGACTATAGCACCAATGCGCAGGTTGTGGGGCAAACCACCCGCGATCAGACTGCAAATTCCTCAACGCGCTCTGCAACTTTTGTGGGAAAAGAGGCCACATCGGAAAGGTCTGTAGAAGCAAGCAAGGATCCAGCTCACTTCAGAGGGAAACCAACTACTGCCAAACCACAGGGAATCGTCCTGTGAGTCGGGAACATTTGAACCACCAATGGAACAACCACTCCTACAGAAATAAACCACTGGCCAATTCAATGAAACGAGAAGAGGCACCCCAAACCATTACAATTGGTCACACCTCATCACCAGATGCAAAGAAAATCCGAGTGAAGGTCGCCATCGAAAACCAGCCCTACGTGATGGAAGTCGATTCAGGATCGTCCCTCTCGATGGTTTCCTGGAAGACCCTTAAACAATTAATCCCTGCCGTCCGGCGGCAAGACCTCAGAACCCAAAGAATCATACTCAAGGATTATCAAGGGAACCGAATTCCGGTCGTTGGATCCAGCCTAGTCCAGGTCTCATTCAAAAATCGGACTGCATCTTTACCATTGACCGTCGTCGACTGTGATCGGCCTAGCTTGTTAGGCCTTCAATGGTTCGCCCCACTCGGGATCGAGGTAGCCGGCATTTACCAAACCAGAAGCGACGACTGGGAGGAGGCCATCGTCCAGGAATTCCAGNAGAACGCTTACCCGGTGCCGGTGGTACAACACCTTCTCCATTCCCTGGAGGGCGGAAAAGTCTTTGCTAAATTGGATTTAGCACAGGTGTACCAACAACTGCCCGTAGATAAAAAAACAGCAGAGGCACAAACGATTGTTACGCACCGAGGCGCCTTTAAGTGCAACCGACTCCAATTCAGAGTTTGATGGAGAGACTCTTGCAGGGGATCAAAGGGGTCGTACCATACTTTGATGACGTTTTAATTGCTGCCCCGAATAGAGAAATACTAGAAGAGCGTCTTAAATTGGTTCTCCAGAAATTTAAAGACTCCAGCCTCAAGGTTAAAAAAAATAAATGTCAACTGTGTACAGACAAAGTAGAGTTCCTGGGGTACCTAATCGATAAACAGGGCATCCACCCAACTAACAGCAAACTGAGAGCAATCAAAAATGCCCCAAGACCCAGAAATAAGACTGATCTCTAAGCTTTTCTGGGGCTCATTAATTTTTACAACATCTTCCTGCCCCACAAAGCGACCATAGCTGAGCCCCTACACAGACTTCTTGACAAAAAAGCAACCTGGGTCTGGGGGCACCGAGACGAGCACGCGTTCCGCCAAGTGAAAAACTTATTGACCTCAGATGCTGTTTTAATGCAGTATAACGAGACTTTACCTTTAACAATTACATGTGACGCGTCACCATTTGGAGTAGGAGCCATTTTGAGCCATGTGTTACCAAACGGTAGTGAGGCCCCTATTGCCTATTTTTCAAGGACCCTATCAAAGGCTGAACGTAACTATAGTCAAATCGATAAAGAGGCTCTTGCTATTGTATCTGCTGTGAAACGGTTTCATGAATATGTATATGGACGAGTTTTTACTATTGTTACCGACCACAAACCTTTGCTGGGGATTATAGCGGGAGACAAGCCAACCCCCTATATATTATCATCTAGAATGACTCACTGGTTGGAGTTTTTGGCTGCGTACAACTATAGACTGCAACACCACCTGGGGAAAGCCATTCCCCACACCGACGCACTGAGCCGTGCACCACTTCTGGAAACCTTCGACGACCCAGCTCCAACCCTTAAGACACTCCAGATTGAAACGCTACGTTCACCGCCGCTAACAGCTAGAGACATTGCGATCGAAACAAAACGTGATCCTGTCTTAGTGCGAGTTCTTAGCTGGGTCGAACGGGGATGGCCAGTAGAACTAACCCCTGTTGACTTCACCCCCTTCAAGAACCAGCAAACAGAACTTTTTTCGCAAAAAGGCTGCATCCTATGGGGGGATAGAGTCGTCGTCCCAGAGCAGTTACAATGAGCAGTGTTAAAAACACTGCATTGAGGGTCACCTGGGCATCGTACATATGAAAGCGCTCGCACGAAGCTACGCATGGTGGCCGGGCATCGACAAACAGATCAAAGCCTGGGTAAAGACTTGTTTAAAATGTCAAGAAGTTAGCAGTGCCCCACCTAAAGCAACTCCAACAGAATGGGAAACACCCCGGGGACCGTGGTCCCACATCCACATTGACTTTGCGGGACCTACTAAGGGACATACGTTCCTACTAACAGTGGATGCCTATTCCAACTGGCTCGAGATCCACAAAATGAAGAGTACTACAACCGAGTCCGTCATCTGGAAATTGAACAGGCTATTCACGATGCATGGACTGTCAGACGTTCTGGTCTCCGACAACGGACCCCAGTTTACCACTCTACCCTTTGAACAATACTTAGCGGACCAGGGTATTCGCCATGCGCTAACTTCGCCAGTGCACCCTGCGGCTAACGGAAGAGCCGAGCGCATGGTACAATTTGTTAAAAAAACCCTCTACAAAATGGACTATGGGGACATTGAAGATAAAATAAACAGAATACTTCTTCTCCAACACATCACTCCGCACAGCGTCACCAACAAGACTCCAGCTGAACTATTGATGGGACGCAAACTCCGTTCCCACCTCGACCGGCTTCACCCGTCTTACGAGCCAGAGAAACCCTATGGATCTAGTGGAAAATGCCACGAGTTCAAGATAGATGACTTAGTTTTCGCCAGAAACCTTTCCGGCGAACTGTTGTGGATCGAGGCAACCGTAATTCAAGCAACCGGACCCAGGTCGTACCGTGTGAAAACCTGCAACAGAAAAATATGGAAACGCCATATAGATCAGCTTCGCTCGAGGGTACAACCCAGTTTCCGCGACTCCGGTAACTCCCAAACCGAGGGGGGAGGGGATGTTGAAGAAACCGAATTTGAGATGGTGGAAAGCAGGAGCGAAAGAAGTCAGCAATCGGGTGTGACAAATGAAGAAGACTCAGGGAGGGGAGTGTCCTTGCCACAGAGGAACACCTCAACAGAAGCAAGCCCGCAAAGATCAGAGGACAACAATGAAAACATTAGCAGCACCAAGTCATCCAATGAGGATACGGAACCATCGGTACCTGACTTGCCCAAAAATGTCCCGCCGAAACAGGATTACAGACAGGAACCAGTGGGACAGCGTAAATCCAATCAAAACAGTCAAAACAACCTTCATACCTCAGGATTACATCACCGCACCCCTTAAACGGAACCCGGGGGGAAGGGGTGTTATGAACTAATAAAACGCTTAAATAAAGTTTTGTCAAACCTTTAGAAAAAGCAGGGTTCTAATCCTGCACTTCTGATTGGCCGATAATAGCGATATCGGATTGGTCCGTTCAGGAGAATCTGATTGGCTGTTAACGAGCCATTCTCATTGGTTCAAGTGTTAACACTCCACGTTTCTCATTGGTTACTAGATCAGCAGTCTGCCCTATAAAAGGGCTGCTATTGCCCTAGGGTTTTTGCTCTGTTCAGAATGATTAATAAAGAGTTGAAGTTCACTGTTCACTGCCTCGTCTCCGTTCCTTGCATCCATGCGCAGAACTTAACAGAGACCATGGAAACTCCTCCCCCCTCCACCCATCTGAGAGATTTCTAGATTGAATTTTTAAATGTATGTTATTTATCATTTTATAGTAAAATAGAAAAGTTGACATGAAAAAAAAAAACTTAATGGAGCTTTTTTTTCTTTAAAAATCAGTCAAAGTATTTAGGTCAAACCACCTCAGCCTTAGAATGACAAATCTATTTATTTATCATATTTCTGCACTGTCCCTCTCACTAAATGACTCTGAGTGGTTTCCAATAAAAACATTAAAAATGGAATAAACATAAATGCAACAGAGTTAAAATATTTTTTTAAAAGATGAAGGGAACACCTCAAGTCACCAGCCGCCTAGGGTTGTATATTACCCTCATGCCAATTGGCAAAGCAAGATGATGACAGGTTCCATCATCCTGGCCAGGAAGGTAAATAGTCAGGAATAATGGGAAGCACAAACCAACAATATTGAAGTATCTGTTGTTGACAAAGGCTGCCTTCCTCAGATATTGTTTGGATGACTGAGACTTTCCTTCCTCCCTTCATCTGATGTTCAGTCGGATTCCTCATTTTTTATTTCTGTAACTAAAATAAATGCCTGTAAACTGACTCTATCAACACATTCTTCATTCAGAAACAAAGAAACATTAATCACTAGCAACTTACAAAATGCAGGGATTGCCCCTCTGGTCCCCCCCCCCCAAGAACATAGCATTTGATGCCAAGATTACAATCAATTATTACGCTACAAAAATAAAAAGTCAATAAATGCTTGAATACAACTTACTACTTTTTACTCAAGGGGACTGTATTTCCTGTTCTTCTATGCACAGAACTGAAGCTTTCCACTGTTATGTAAATCTGCCGGCAAATTGGGAAATGTCTCGGCAAGGATACTATTAAGCTATCAACAAAGGACCAGAAGAAGGACAGAGCTCACACAAACTCTCTCAGCATCGGCTGACTGGCTGACTGCCACAGCAGTGACAAGTCTGATTACAGGGCTTATACCACCACAAAGGCTGCAGTCCTCATGATATTTTCACTGGAGCAAACCTTTTTAAGTCAGCCAGGTCCCTTCAAAGTAAGAGTTTCAAGGCTTTCAAGCCAGTCTCCTGTGGCAGGACTCTTAAATATGACAGGACAAAAAGAAGGAACAGTGGCCATGAAACCAGTTTAGCTAAAATAATGAAGCACCAGTTGATTCTATTCTAGCAGCTGCCTTAACCCCAGTGCTGAGGCTTAGAGTGAGCTTAAATCATTCTGGTAAAACAAAGCTTGCAATTAACAAGCATCTATTTTTTTCCCCCAGCTGCCATTGGAGATATTATCGATTTTCTCCCAAATGTATCTTGAAGGGAAAGCAGAACTTGCAAACTGACATTCTTTTCACGATGTCAAAATTGCCTCACAAAACAAAACAAGAGTCCTAGCCCAACCAAAATTATCAGAACAAATTCACAAAACACCCGTTGTCGTCATCGTCGTCATCATCATCATCATTTCTGAAAGAACCCTTTCTGTTTATTCTATCCACCCCTTTCTCCTATGTCTCAGTGTGAAACTCCTTTTGGAGTTTCCATACTGCCTAGTAAAATTCTGAATATCCATTTTTCAACCTTGGTTGGCAGCAAACTGTTATTTAAGAGCAGCAAACTCACTGGAATGTTTTAAGGAATTAGTGAATTGGTGAGATCTAAAAATAATTATATCACTTGGGGATATAACTTGATGTTCTTGTTTTGATGGAGAAGTATATGATATATACATATTTATATAAATATGTTCTCCCTCCCTCTCTCTCACCCTCCCCCAGGAATGTCTGATGATGTGACTTGGTGTTTACATACTGCCTCATCTTCAGTCCCCGATCAACAAATAATGTCAGAAACTCAGAAACATCTTCGTTTGAACATGAGAAGAGCTTTCTACATGAGTGCAGGCTGTAATAAAGCAGATCTACAATCATAAGGCCTTTTTAACTGAGTGCACGTGGAATTAATTTATATTTTTAATTTGAGCCCCTATTTATTTACACTGAGTTTCTAGAATTCTAGTTTCACTGTTAATCTACCTCAAGCGGTGCTATTTTCTCCAATCTGCAGCCCTCCAGTTACAACTCCCATCATTTCTTTGTCAACATGATTGGGAATAATAGTAGCTGTAATCCCAGCATAGCAGAAGGAGATGTGGTTCTCCAATTATTGGTTTCAACTTTCTTTGGGCTCCTTTGTTAAATCTGGCTATTTTCTACTGCCCTTAAAATAAAGATATATTAATAAAATTGATTGTTTAAAAAAAAAAATGAATGAAAATTCAACATTCGAACATAACTGTAATGTTCAATAAAATGAGAAGAAAAAGTAATTCGTTTCATTTCAGGAATTTATAGAGCATCTTTCAGCAGTTCTTTCACACATTTGACATTGTCATAAAATCAGGATGTTCAATTTATAAAAATAAACAATAGTAAGAAGCAGCTAAAATTAGAGATATTTAATACATGGGAAAAAGAGTAATTGCTTTGGCAATAGATGAGCTTGATTGGGATTCAAAGAAGGATGATATCACTCCTAAGAAAGCCTCAAAGGTGCTTTTTTCTTCAAAAGGAAATCTGGTCTGTTTTTTCTTTGAGGAAGGAGAAGAAAACATTTCACTTCTCATCCAAAAAGCTTCATCGGTTCTGATGATGAAGCTTCTTGGATGAGAAGCAAAAAATTTTCTTCTCTTTCCTCAAAGAAAAATGGCCCACTTGCCTTTTGAAGAAAAAAAACCCTGTGAGACAATTATTACCTGGATGACTGAGAATCTCCACAGACACTCTTAAGAAGGCCCTTTCTGTGCAGGCAACCCAGGGCACCTTAGTTCATGCAAGTGTCAACTCATAAAACATTTTGTATACACGCTTTATAGTTGACAACAGAAAGAAGTGGGGGGAGTTTCAAAGAGCAGGCAGCAGTATGGAATCGAAAGTACATTCCATTCATATTTTCTTCAAAGACTGATTAGATGACTGAAGTTTTCTGCCAAGCAAAAATCTAATTGGAGAACATGATTGATGACTCTTGGCTATGGACATTTTTCGTTGGATGATACACCCAGAGGGGTGGGTGGCGGGGAAACAGGATCAAGGGTGACAGTGGATTATGTATCTCAAAGTTGGCTACGCCCAGGTTAATGCCCAACGTAGAATGTTAACTTCAAATAAATCCTTTTTAGTTTGGGGAGTGTAGCTCGAGGCTCCTGATTTAATTGCAGCAACTGCCAGAATCCTGACAGAAAGGACATGAGGAAGATTCCTGGAAAGGGCCTCATGGTGTGAGAGTGGGATGTCCTTTAAGTATTCAGATCCCAAACCATTCAAGTTTGAAAAGCAAGCATTGTACACCTTATTAATATCTGTAGCATAGACAGAATAGCAGTGTTCACAAGCTGGCCAGAGAGGACAACCTGGCTATGAAGCAGAAACAGACCTGTTGCCTAGCTTGATAGAATGGAAGTTATTAGCACATCACACCTGCATGAATTATAATACATTAGCATGCCATTGATTCCTTCTTTGTATCTTAGCAATGGCACATAAGTTTCAGAAGTGGAACAATGAGGCAATTGGTAATCATGCTAACACCATGCTCTATGACTCCTGGGATTCTTTTTTTACCTTTTAAATCTCTGTTTTGTGAAACTGTTACTGACATAATTTCAGAGTAGTGTCACTCAGCTTCCAAATCTCAGTTGCTTAATTGAAGAAGTCCTCTGTAGCCTGGATTACTTCATGCCTTATGCCCATGGGTAAGTAGATTCAGTGGCATGCAGAGACCGAAACAATGAACAAATTATCAGACAGCCTCGAGCAACAAGCAAATCAATTTGTTTTGATAATAAAAAAGGAAAGAAGGAGGGAGGGGGGAGAAGGAGGACAGGATATTAAACTCCAATGCATCTCTATTTCAGCCAGATTGAATAAAATAACAAATTTCATCCATTTTATGTGAAATTATCAGAAAAACAGACAAGGTGACCACACAAATTACTAATTGGAGGACCCCCCCCCCTCAGTAGAAGGAGAAAAGGTGAGGTGGCCTAAAGGTGGAGCTCTCGCCTCACAGTCAGGAGGCTGTGAGTTCGATCCTAGGTAGAGGCTAATATTTGCTCCTGCTTGAGCAGGGGGTTGTACTAGATGATCTCCAAGATCCCTTCCTTTCTATGAAAGGAAACAGATGCTCAGATACCAACACTTTGTCTCTTGAAAAAATGCCTTTGGGTATTCCATAGCATGATTTTTACTTTGAGCAGACTATCCTTACAACTGGTAAACCTACTGACCATTGGTAGACCTACTAACTTCATTCAATAGGTAAGAGCCTGCTGAATTGGACCAATGCCCATTTAATAGAACATTCTGTGTTCAATCAGAGCCTGGGAGAAGTCCCTGAATGGCCCATGATAGATAGCACTCTATTCCTTGTAATCATGGATCTCTGGTCAGGAAGTAAGTCATGAACTTTATTTTTCCCCATACAATATATGATTAGAACAATAGGATATGCCCATCTAGATATAACAACCCCCTTAATGAATAGCCTGTTCAATGGCATTATCCCTTCAAGCTGAATTCAGTGGTTCTTTTATATATATATATATATATTATTGATATTACTGAGGCTGATGGGAATTGGAATCTAACAACATTTGGAGAGCTACAGGTCTCTTCTCAGTTCTAGACATTACTTTAGGCCCCACAGGATGAAAGTAAATATTCTCTTCTGTTATATTTATGGAAAGAAGAGAAAACAGTGTTTAGAAATCACACTATAAATGCAACATTGGTGATGTTTCTGTAAGTGTAACACATATTAAAACAGAAATTCAGAATTGTATTCTGTATTTAAAGGTGTTAGCATGCATGATATCTCCTTGTGGCAAGATGGGCAGCAGATAAATTTAATAAATAAATAAATACATGTTTTAACTATTGAGATAGTTAAGAGCCAGTTTGGTGTAGTGGTTAAGGCAACAAATTAGAAACCAGGAGACCGTGAGTTCTAGTTCTATCTTAGATACAAAGCCAGTTGGCTTTGCGGCCACTCATTTTCTTTCAGTCCTAGGAAGGAGGCAGTGGAAAACCATTTCTGTAAAACCTTGTCAAGAAACTGCAGGAACTTGTCCAGTCAACCTCTGAGAATTGGACACAAATGAATGAAAAGGGGGGAAAGGCTAATATTTAAAAAGATGATCGATAGATAGATAGATAGATGATAGGTAGGTAGGTAGGCAGGCATATGCATACATAGTCAGAAAAACACACTGAAACAAACATAAGCTGTCCTTAAACGCACACAAATAATATAGTATTTGGAAGGGAAAAAATTAAAAACATAATAATAATGAATTTCATTATTTAATCGCCTATGGATTCTTCCATCCATCCACCTTGACTTTGTCCAATAAAGAACTTTCAGCTGGAGTAAGCACTGAAGTGGTGTTTGCTTGCTTCTCTGGAGCTCCTGAAATCCTTCTTATGTGGAACTCAGTGTGAAATCAGTATTCAAACTAGTTATGATTTATTGACATCCCATTAATTTAAATGGGACTTGCAAGCGATTACTTTTCCTAGTAATTGGGCCCTTGTTTATTAAATGAAAGTGAGCAAATAATAAAATTGACTGGTTTACAATTAAAGGAATTTCCTTCCCCTGAGATTTTCTATTAAATGAAACTCCACTTGACATGCCTCCCATTTAGGAATCACATTTAGATTCAGCACAAAAAGAATCAACAATCTTGTGTACAAGGGATGGAATATATCCATAGCGCAAAGAAAGCAACAATTCAATCTTGAACATCAACCACTTCTGATAACCAAATTTGCTTCATTATATTATTAGTTATGTGGCCATTATCTAACTTACAGACTGTTTTTATATGGCAACTTATCTCTACTGTAGTTAAACTTCCAAGACCAGATCCAGCAGGGACAAAAGTGTATATTTCACTCAATACCATTATTCCCAATTTTGTAACGTTTAAGTACTGCCATCTAAGTGAATGTGTTTTTTATTTCCCCTCAGTTCCTTTGTTAGGGATGGAGAGAGTTGAATCTTGATGTAGCTATTGCTGAATATAAATATAAAACTATTTAAATTGCTGCTGTAATACACTTAGTGTGCCAAGCCGTCGGCCCTCCCTGATCTCAGAGCCTTAAAACATTCAGTCCCTGAATGGACATTGAAGACAACTTGTCTGCATTGCAATTTTAAATCCCTTTGACTCTGATTAGACTGAAAAGAGTGGTGTGTGTGTGTGTGTGTGTGTGTGTGCACGCGCGCGTGAGTGCGTGCATGTTAACAATGAGCATTAAATTGAACAACTGTGGGCAGATAGAACTGAGTTTCATGGGACAGATCAATTCTTTCACTGTAGGCTGATCAGATATTTTCTTCAGATTAATTGAATGGATTGATTGATTGACTGATTATATGCCATCAGGTTGGTGTAGATTCTTAAAAATCATATAGACTTTTTTCAGGATGATCTGTCCCCAACCTGATTCTTCATGTCTCTCAGTGGTGTACTCATCACTACTATTATTTGGGCATCTTGCTACTGAGCCACTACTTATGAGCTGCAGTGGCACAGTGGTTAGAGTGCAGTACTGAGGGACTGCTGACTGACTGCAATTTGGCAGTTCAAATCCCACCAGGCTCAAGGTTAACTCAGCCTTCCAATACTTCCAAGGTCAGTAAAATGAGGGTCCAGATTGTTGGGGGCAATAGGTTGATTTAACCGCTTAGAGAGGGCTGTAAAGCACTGCCAAGCAGTAGATAAGTCTAAGTGCTATTGCTACTGACCATCCTATTTTTCTCTTTCCTTCCACCTTTTCCAGCATTACGGCTTCTCAAAGGAGATGGATCTTTGCATAATGTACCCAAAATATGATAATTTGAGCCTAGTTGTTTGTGCCTCAGATAAGAACTTTGGATTGGTTTGTTTAGGGAGAGATTGTGCCCAGTGATGACAGTGAGTCTTTGCTGGTGTGCATCAAGCTTTCCAATGGTCTGTTCTTTAAGCTCTTGGAGAAAAAGTGAGGTCTTCCCCAGCCACTTGTGCTTCAAGCATGATTGATATGCATGTGCCAGTAGGTTTTTCTTGCTATGAACTCTGTGCTCCCAGCTTGTTCTCGTGGTGGAGAAATTGGTGGAAACACAGGCATCCACTCCCACAGACCTGTTCTTTCTCCAGATGTTCTGCAAAGCCTCTGATTTGCAAAAGTTATTCCCTATCATCCTCCACTGATTTTTCCTGGAGCTCCAGATTGGAGAGATGTATTAATGCCATATAAAATGCATTTGAAAGTGTCATTGGTTAGCACTTGCTTCTCAAACTGAATCAGTTATAGTATGGCAGAGCTCAAAAACACAGTTATATGTTGAGCCCTTAAGCACACTAATTTTGTGTCAGGCAGTGATCCTATCTATCAGGGTTGAGTATTTTGCAGTCAACAATTTCCGTATTACAGTTGCATGAAGAATACACATTCAATTTGTTTTTCCGAATAACATCTGTGGATGTTTTGCAATGGCTGGTGTCCAAATACAATTGAGATGTATAATTCACCTAATAATGTAAACAACAGAAATATTGTATGTCTATATGAAAATAAGGGATTATACAGTTGTGGTAACAAAGCTAAACAAAATAAGGAGCAAGGGAAAAATGAGAAGTTAATTTTTATCATCATAAATAGGAATCAATATCATCAATAGAATTTGGTACTGAAGAACATTAATTTCAGGTTTGCAACACTTTATTTCATGTAAGTTAATTTGAGGATTAGAAATTTGAGAGATTATGTGCAATGTTGTATGTATGACTGCTTATTTCTTATCTCTCTTTAAAGAATTGTTATGAGAAACAAACATGTAACAATATTAGGCGAAGTAATTCAAACATTGTCATCATTATCATCACCATCGGACTAATTAAGGATGAAGCTGTAGATCATCTCATTAATGACTGTGGTAAAATTGTATCAGCAGTGTGTGACAGAATTGCAAAACTGTGTTGCATTGATATTGCAGAACTTGGAAACAGTTTTATATGTATCTATATATATATATATGTTTTCTTAAGTTTTCGTGGGTATTTATATGTATGGTATTCAGCTTTGTTCGGGTATTTTCCCACATCATTATAGTTGTGCTTTTAAAGCTGTAGCAACGTTTCGGCAGAATCTCATCTGCCATCATCAGGCTTCTGTATTGTGTTCATCTGTGATTACCAATCCTAGATGTACTAATCTGCAAAAAAACAGATGGCACACTAGGACACACCATATACCAGAAGAAAACACACACCAACCGCTACCTCAACACCCAATCCCACCATCACCCAGCACAGATAAACTCTGTGGCCAAAACACTAATTGCCAGAACCAAACGCTTTGCAGACAAGACACACATAAAGACTGAACTATGCACCCTGACCAAAGTACTGACAGCCAACAGCTTCCACAAAAGCCAAATCACAGGCCTGATCCACAAAACACACTCAGACATAATGGAGACCTAGAAGATGAACAGACCTATGGAACAGCTGTCCTGCCCTACATAAGAGGTACTACAGACAAAATCAGCAAAATACTACACAGACATCACATCAAGACTGCCTTCAAAACAGACAGAAAAATAGCAGCCATCCTAAGAAATCCCAAAGATAAAATTGACCTGGAAAACCAAGGCATATATGAAGTCCCCAGCACATCATGCCCTGCCACATACATTGGACAGACCAATAGAAGAATAAGTACCCGCCTGGATGAACACAAAAATGCAGTCAAAAAGCTGGAACACACTTCCTCACTAGTCCAACACATGAAAGCCACAGGTCATAGCATCAACTTCAATGGCACCAAAACCCTAGCCGCTATAGAAAACCCCACCCACAGAATTATCAGAGAAGCCATAGAGATTGAAAAAAGACGTGAAAGCATGAATAGAAGAGATGATTCCACCAGACTGTCAATTATCTGGAAGCCTGCATTCACAAACAAAAAAATCTCCACACCACAAGCCAAGCCAACCTGGGCACAAACAGACACTCCCCCCTCCCGATACCTCCAGCTCAAACACACCCCAACCAGGCACCCAGATGAAACCTAGCTTCCTAATAAATAATAGCCATCCATTTACCCAAAGCCAAGCTGCACTAAAAGCCTCCAATAGAGGAAACACAATGTTGCCAGCCAATCAAGACAAAAAAATGCTACAAAACAGACAGAAGATATTAGAAACACTAATCAAGCAGAACACAGCAAACTCCAAGACCAATAAACACAGTCCAAGACTCCCAACCAATCAGGATGAACAAAAAACCATTCTGGCACAGCAGTAGGCTAGCACTAAATTTAAAACAGAAATGGCTGTGAAAGCCTGACTCACAGATGAACACAATACAGAAGCCTGATGATGGCAGATGAGATTCTGCCGAAACGTTGCTACAACTTTCAAAGCACAACTATAATGACGTGGGAAAATACCCGAACAAATACACACACATACATATTTCAAGGGAGACAAGAACAAAATATTATGATTCACTAATTGTGGTTGAAAGATTATGGAGGAAAAAAATATATCAATTATAATTTCCAAATGAATTTACCAGATATATAGAAGTTTCACATTTAACTAGATTTAAACATGCTAATTTTGCAAAAGATTGGCACACATTTTATGAATGATTGGCATATATTTTAATGATACCTCCATGATTCTTAAGTCCTTAGTTAGGACTCACATTATTGGAGTCAATATCCAGTTTATATATAGGTAGTCTTCAATTTATGGGCCATAATGAGTCTGGAATTTCCATCATAAGTCAGGAGAGTAGTCAGTGAGGCATCCATGTAAGAGGACCCAATTTTATCACTTTTTTTTTTTTGCAACAGCTGTTAACCAAACATCACAATCATTACATTCATGTGGTGGTCATTAAATGAGTATGGCACTCATTGAGAAAATCAGTGTATTGCTGTGGGAATTTTTTGGGTTGGAAATTAGCCAAATACACCCCAAACTGGTGTGTGCTCAGTTGACATTTGGTTACTCTGGGCCAACTTGTGGCATCAGCATAGTCTGCATGACTTGTTGTCCCATTGTAGCAGCCTGCCATTTGTCAGTGCAGAAGCCTTGGTAAACAGCATGAACTCAGCTATAGATACCATTTAACAATTGGGGGTTTAAAGAGAAAGAAAGAAAATAAATGCTGCAATGCTTGGGTGGATCCCTAAAAGTGCCTTATCCCTGAAGTCTACAAAAGTACCCAGCAAGTTTTCTATTGTTTTTGCTAGTTTGCAAAGTGATTAATATCTTGGCAGAGAATTCACATCCACTTTTGAAGTTGTCTCTTTTCCTCTCACTGGCTTATGACCCTGGATTTTGCTCTAGCCTTTTCCTTCCCATGTCTTCCAATGATTACATTTCTCATATTAGTGCAAATCCAGTTCCCTATCCATGGCTGATGTCATTAATCTTGTTTTACACCATGATATATTGCTAGGTGACACAATGCATTGTGCCTGTATTGTTACTCAGCTCACATGCTTCCTGGGGACATTTGCAGCATGAGGAATGCCTCCCTCCAGCCGGCTGCAAAATATTTCTTTTTTAAAAAGCAGTAAAAGCAGTGTTGAACAAGGAGTGAAGTCTCCCCTATTGCAAATTGGAATAACAGAGTGGTTTTGGAAGCTGCAAGGCTGCATAAATACAGCTGGCCATGTGCCTCACTGTATACAGTGGGACTTATTTCCAAGAAAAAATGCACTTAGGACAAGCCATGGCTATTTCTTTGATACTAAATCTCTCTGGGCTCAAATAAGGCTTCTTTCTAAGTAAGCATGGCTTAAGATGTTTTGAAAGCTGATTTCTCTATCTATAACTGCATGCTTTACCAGAGAGTAAGTGTTATTGAATTCCTTGGGACTTATTTTTGAAAAAAACAGATCTAAAGGTTGATCTTTTCAAGACACTCACTAAATCAGCATCTCAAATCAAGGGTCAGCATCTCAAATAAAGAGTCAATTTCATGTCTGTTGAACCTCAGCCAAAATTGTCCTTATTTGACAGTCCTCTCAATTTCTAAGGAACATAATTCTGATATCATTCCAGCTGAAGTTGTCTAAGACTTCAGACCTGGGCTGCTTTCACAAGTGACACAGTATTTCTCTGGAGCACCAAATAGGAATGTAAGACATGGCCTTATCTCAAGTGAGGCCCTTGGTCCATCTAGCTCAATATTGTTGATACAGATTGGTGTGACTTCTGGATGAACATGAACTGGATATGGCTATATATAATACAGATAAAGAAATGAACAGCCTTTTCTCTCTTTTTCAAAAGGAATGCACTTTATAGTTAATTTCCTGAAGCAACCACTGTTTGTTGGGAAAATTTATGTATATGGAGATTCTCAGTCATCCAGGTCATGGTTGTCCCAAAGGTATTTTTTTCAAGAAGCTTCTTGGATGAGGAGCCAAATGTCTTCAAAGAAAAATCAGAAAGTCCAGTTGCCCCTTGAAAAAGCACCTTTGGGACTCTAAGGTTTTATTTTTACCCCCAGTTAGGATGGGTGAACCACTGTTGTTTTCAGGGAATGAGTAAACATTCAGCAGGCTTTGAGCAGTTTTTTTTATCCATACTGAAATGTATACATATATTAATTTCTTTTTAAAACTTTTAATAGTTAAACACAGGGCTGTCCAACCTTGGCAACTTTAAGACTTGTGGACTTCAACTCCCAGATTTCCTCAGCCAGCTGGCTGAGGAATTCTGGGAGTTGAAGTCCACAAGTCTTAAAGTTGCCAAGGTTGGACACC